>VJOZ01033002.1:1535-15555 GCA_009801055.1 Stichopus horrens
TGTAACTTAACGACAAGGCTATGTTTCCTTCAAACAGGACATCCTGCTTTAAACAAACGATAAGTACAATTGTCAGAAAATTCAGAAATTCAATGAATGTCCTCCAACAAGACAACACTAGAAAATTCTGAGTTCTCAGTCAGCCACTTGTTGTGAGCATGCAAGACATAAAAAAAAAATAAAAAGTACAAACAAAGGAAAAGACGGACGAAAAATGACGAGGACCTTCAGTGATATATTTCCTAATTTTTTTTTTTTTTCAAACGTCGTCGTCGCTATGCCTCTCAGTCTGTGCACAAGGTCATACGCCACAATCCTCCCCCTTCTGTGATTGTTGATTTTGGCCATCAGTTGCAAATTTTGCAATGTTACATTGTTCTTCAAGATCAATTATCTTGTGATGGGTTCATTATGATAAGAGAATAACCCTTTCATTAACTTTTTCCTCTGGTATGTTGGACTCAGTCACGCAACGAAAAGGTATACCAATCATGCCCATGTCCTGAATAGATTATTAAGTTAATGACATAAGTGATCGTTGCTCGTTAACAATTACTGTAATGTTAAACACCGTATCTCTGAAAGGAGCGTAAAATGATTGAGATGAACATTGATTGGGGAAATGGTGTGACAAATGTTTAGATTTACTGACCGTGCAGTGTTTTGTCCACATTTAGGCTCATTTAAGCCACATTATGACGGAGATGACATTACATTTTGCGTGGAGTTTGGATGCAAAGTGCACTTAATTGTTGCCTTTAAAACAATTAACATTCTAGTGACGGACGCTGTCTAGCAGCACATGACTTCAGTGCTCATGCATCAGTTGATAAACACATAAACTTGAAAAAGTTGATCAGCAAAATCAGTTCTTCTCGTCCTTGAATTCGGACGGATCGATACCTTCTTTTAATTTCCAGGATCAATCATTTAATTTCCTTGATTTGGCTGTGATTCATTCCTCGAAGTATCTTCGACAATGTCACCAGGGTCACGCATCTACTTAAGTCTTTGCAAAGTGCACCGTTCCTAAGTTCAGACGAGGAGACTCGCAGTTCACGGTACATTCAGGGTACCCAAGTCCTCCTAAAAATGCAACTTCTGTAGAGCTTTGAGTTTCTTGTAAAGCCGTAATTTACGACACTTTGCTTTGCACATTGACGTAACAACGTGCACACATGGATGACGATGGAGTGTTATTGGTAAGACATACCATGACAAATTTTGTTGAATGAAAGATGCAATGGACAGGCTTTCAGAAAAAAATAAAAAAACTTGTTCTTGTCACATGTAGCCAATTAGTAGAACTAGAACTGGATCCAGGTAGCAATGTCAGAACCACATCCTGATGTCGCTAGTCGGGTACTGGGTACCGGAACGGTGCAGGGAAGCACCACGACACCTACTACTACCTTTTATCACGTCAGTTTTTGGATACTGATGACTGTGCATTAGCCAGAATCATGATTTACTTATAAAGCTTTACGTCAGCAGTACAAGCATGGGATACCTCATCACAAAGTGGCAATGTATGGCAGATATGTGCAACAAAAGTTCCTGATATTAAACGGTCAGGGAGATTCTGACAACCATTTTGCATTTACCCACAATGCCACAATGTTTGAAAGATGAAACACAAAGTGACAATCTTTTCAAATACCAGTGTACATGAATTTTTACATGTGAAGGGAAGTTCAAAACAAGCCTGCTTATTCATGTAGCTGGTTACATCAGCTACAACTTTTTCAGGCTGCGAAAGGCGGTTCACTATGCACGTTTCCTGAAAATCTCAAAAAACACAAGGTGACCTTTTTGACAGCCTCATTACTAGCTGTTGTGAGATCGCATGTCAACGCGAAGACATTCGTGTGCATACAGCAACATCGTATCGAGAAAAAAGAACACTCGTTTTAATAGGGACGTTAACATTTGCAAAGAATTGCAACAGTATACAGTTCTTAAGAAACACAGAGGAACTATGCAACTTATCAAATTATATGACACAACACCATGCTCACTAGAACTAAACGTAGGCTTTCTGTCAGGCACTACCAAGGCCACTGCAATTTCTTCATCAAATGATAGGTACAGTGGTAGCATCAGAATTTGCCTAACGGAACCATGAACTAACCATACAAACCAGGTGAGGCCGGGAATCATCCAAAACTGTACCACTCCTAACCAACAGCCAGGTGTTGGCAGGTTTAATAATGACATGCGGCTTTTTTAATACATTACAACACGATCCTGTAGCGCCAAAAAATTCTTGCTGAAATAAGTAAAAGAATAAAGAAGCAACCTTAAGGATTTTACAGATCTAACAATCTGTTTTCTAAAAAAAAAATAGCAATATAAAACTCGGGCCTTTTATTGAAAATAATTTTCAGGATATTTTGTCAGGCCATCTTATATTCAGCTGCTTAATTTGTAGGCTATTCAGCAGTAGATGACCTTAACAGAATACTCTAAGTTATGGCTTTTCAGAATTGAAATGTCCACTCCACCTTTCGAACAACACTTGCATTCTGGGAATTTCACTTTACAGTATTAACTGTTGCACATGGTAAATCCCGATCTGAAATAATCATCTTTTGGTCCTAACTCGCAGATCGTTCGTCTTTCTCAGGTGTCACGTCTGCGGACGTATGTAGGGTATGACCCACATTTATTTTTAGTCTACGTCAAATGGGGTAACTAGCGGTCAGACAGTTAATCCCCTATTAATGGAGAAGTTAATCACAATTTGACTGGAAAAACCGCATGCTTCCATGTTCCCTCTTCAAAAATATGGCGATCACCATCTTCCTAAAATTACGACTTCTGTCAAGGACTCTAATCCCTCACCAACTGTTTGTAATTGACCCATAACATTGGGACACCGCAAATCCGTTTCTTAACCAACCGTCGGTCAAACACCCCGACCTGTATGGTTTTCCAGTCCATTAACCGTTTGCAGACCCCGCGTCACCGCATTGCTCCCATGGGCCCATCTTTCTCCCATAGGTTGATCCTCGTCTTCCTGCCCCAAATTGAAAGGTGTTCACACCTGGAGCTATCTCTGTGCTCTCCCATTTCCTGGAGTTTTCCCCCGAGAACGCTGTGTGACTTTCCGAAGACATGATTTAGCAGTTTGCAAAACTTGTAACCGCTCGGTGAAATAAGCCGAGGAGGAAACCGAGTAATGAACAGCTATTGTGAAATGCCAGGAGATTGCAAATTAAGTATCCTCTTCTCAACATTATTGTTTGTGCAATGGGAATCGTTTGAGTGAAACCTCGTTAGCTGACAATTTTCTTGTCTCCACAAAAGTATATCATTTTAAAACGTCAGCCAGTGATTTCAGTTTTACACAATGACCCAACGACTCGACGAAGATGGTCAAAATTGATGGGACAAAAATTTGTTTCCTCAATACTACAAGTTGTCAGATTCAAAATTGTGACACTGTTTTAAAATTACAAAACTAGGGCTTACGTACCTGATGTGGTTTTCCACCGCTGAATGCATGGCAGATGTTTCTAGAACACAACATTGCAAGATCTTGATGATTTTTTAAGATGAAGGAGGGATGCCTGATTATTCCACTTATCATAAATGTAACACCTTTCATAATTTTCAGCATCAATGCCAAACCAAAGTATTACACTGCAGCGACTGAGGAGTGCATACTGAGAGACTTCTCTTGGGGGAGGGGTTCTGATATGGGGGGACCCACTGTGGAGGAACGAAATGCCTGTGATGCAAAAGCAATCAAAAGAACTGCATGTAGGAGTCCGGGGGTCTTAAATCAGTGATTTCCACTTTTTGTCAGCTCATCGTCCCCTTTCACAGAATTTCCACCATGTTTAACAAAATACCAATCAACATAAATGTATCATCTGATTGTTGTGACAATGAACCTCGTAGACCTTTACTGAACATTCCATTTTAACGGCATCACATCATCAAATCTTGACTGGCCTTTACATGTAGGAGTGCCTTCATGAGAGAAAATTGCATGACTTGGATGAAATTTCTAAGCTCATGAATACAATCATGTGTGAAACCAATGGGATTCATTCAGCTCTGATCATTACCTCTCCCCCTCACCCTCATAATTGAAATTGAAAAAATGTAAAGCAATTGCACTTGAAAAACTCATGTTTTTTCTTTTGTAGGTTTAGGTTAAATGTATTTTCATATCATTTTCTTCCAATGCCCCCCCTTGCTCAACCTCAGCATTTACCACAGGTCTCCTTGGGTGAGTAAAATGGTGACAGTGCCATCCTTGTTGGAAACCACTGCCTTAAGTGAAAACAGAAACCGAGAGTATTTCTAATTTTGCTAAAATAGCATGTATTTGAATCCCTTCGGTTTGAGATTTCAGGGCTACTGGGCAACATGTAATGACTTCCAAACTGAGTCCTTTCCTACGAACAAGGAAGTATTACATTTACTATTTCTACAAAATTTCATGCATAGGCCTATTTCGTTCAAGCATTTGTAACCTAAAAATCCTGTGTCAGATCACAGGCACTGACCTCGATACCAGAACGTTTTACAGCACTTTTCCTGTGAAAGGACGGATTGACAAGTGCTGCATATATTACTGTAGCTGTTCACAAGTTAAGAGTGACACTCTTCAGAACAACTTCTAATTGGAATTTCCAGATATTTATGTTCTTTTCTTTTATAAAAACTTTTGGTGAGAATATTTTTGATAACTTGGGTCATGGGGGCATTTGAACCCCTAAAATCCTCCCCTTGGGTATTCCACTGGTACACTGATCCTAACTTTTCAGTTTGAATGACACACTGTAAGGTATGGAACATACAACATACTAAACTGCTTGTTTCAATTTTTGACTCCATCAAGGCATTCACAGATTGTTCAACAGTTCTAAGTCAGGTGGTCCTGTGACACATCTGTGTACAGCATATCACAAACAGCTTCCACAATTTTCTTGCTGAAAATGATTGCTGTACATACTGCAGTACGATTACAGGCATATAGCATGTTTGTAACCTTTTGTTGCATTCGATACTGGCAGTATTGCAGAGCGCATACAATCAACTCCGAAGAGGTAGTAATATTCAGTTGCTACCTCAATCTCCAGAGAATATTCAGTGATTATCATCACCAGTGCTCGGAGGATGATGATGATGATGATGATGATGATGATGATGACAATGATGATGATAAGGATATCAGGACTATAATATTCAAAGAAGTAAAATACTTCATCAAGGCCACCTCAACAAGGGGCAGATAAAATCAGTTCTCCACCAAGATCACAGCATGCTGCTACCCGGATCCTTTGATAGATTTTGTCACTGCTCGACTCTATGTCAGAGTTGCGACTCCTGTCTTTGGTTAAGAGTCACAACTCGACTCCACTTGGCATTTCCCTTGGAATCAAGATGCCTGTCCAGTTTTTAAAACTATGAAGAAAACATTCATGATTTTATTTTTGTTACAGAACATGTGCCTTACAGTTTGAACATCTTTTTGAAAGTTTAGTTAATGAATCGTAATGTTAGTATAGCTTTTTGTATTTCTTGTTTCCCGATTCCCATGTCTGACAACTATGTAATATATCACACACAAAAAGCCATATTCTATCCACCAACACTGTTTGGAGTCCTAGATGTATTGTCTACAGTAATTCATGATCAAAATACAGTGCTATGTGTGGGTGCCAGATGGCAGATGACGTCACTGATGGCAATGCCGAGGAGAAGTCGCTTGGTAATCACGAGCATTCCAGCTGCGAGTATTCGGCTGTAAAAGTATCAGTCGCCCAAGCTCTGCCGAGGAAGCAGGTAACACCAACTGAAGGATAAAACGCCTCAACAAGGATGGCCCACAAACCTGCCATCTGAAGTCACAGCAGACTGCCAAAAATGAAGTACCACCCCAGTGCTACAGTTGATATTACTTTTTACATAACTTTGCTCTACTTTATATTGAACAAAGCTGGACATGAAGACTGAGTAAATGCACAAAAGCTTGCTGCTGGAAGTGATGCTGTGATATATACAGACCCTACTTCAGCACCGTGAGTGAAAGAAGTGATTTGTGGGGCATGTCCAAAATGGCACAAACATGTCTCTCTATCATATACTTTGATCATCAAAGTCCAGTGTTGATCTGTCTTAAATTGATAAAATGCATGACAAGTGTTTGGGCAACAGGTGCTGGAGCAAGAGCTCCATCAACATTAAAAAAAAAAATAATGAAAATGTTTATTATTTAATGTCTGAGTGCAACAGATTGAATTTATAGATTTACTATGTACTGGCCTCAATATGGCGTACTGAAGATTGAGAGTCTTGATAGTTTTCCCATAACGTAACTGGAGTGCCACATGCATGCATAGTCAGCTGTAATCAATCTACAATTACAGCTGGCATTTAGATGAGGGGAAAAACTATTGAATCTCACAAAATTGGCCTAGCGTAGTCAGCTATACTGGCCAGCATTTACAGCATAAAGCTACAGCACCATGGTCAGCTGCACTCCTCCCTAAGTTCTGTCTCAAGCTAGAAAGTCAGTCCCTGTCACACAGGGCAATGAAGATCGGCCAAAGCTATGGATAACAAACGGAATGGAGTATTATAGATGCATCAATGTCCACTGCATGTGCATTTAAACGTTGCTTGCATGTCCTGTTCATGCTTAGTGACTCTGTTGCATGTCCACATACAGTACATCACTCCCAGGGAAAGACGGTTCGGTTTAAACCTGGTACATGTTTGTTTTAACACAATAACGTGTTAAACAAGTTATTCATCAGTTCATGTGTCACGACTTTTGGCTGGTGTCCGTTGACGATGTAACAGACTGATGATGATAAAGTTAGGTCAGGTGTCAGGTACACGTCTGTTACAAATATGTCTCAGCTGACACACATTCATGATTTCTTGGACACTCTCTTCCATTTTGTTCCAGGATGAAAAAAAAATTGTACTGTGGTCTTCGTTACTCTGATTCAGTATAATGTGTGACAGGGACTTCAGCCATGATTCCAGACCTATCTATGCAGACCCTTCGAAACCAGTGAAAAAAAAAACGTTTCTCTTTTAGTAGGTTGGGTCAATCATTTGCATATTAACACTATACCTGCCAGTAAAACAGTTACCGAAGATGACTTTATTCTGCTCGATCGAGCAGAACAAAGTCGGCACCAGGATCATAAGACCGAGCCTGCTGTTATGAAATTTAGCAGGGTATTATGAAGTTACTCTGATAGTTTTTATCTATGAATCCCTTCAATCAGTTTTGGAGACAAATGTTTAACAAGTTACAACACAAACAATTAACTGAGATATATCTGTTCATCAAAACTCTTGGTAGGAGATGAATGACTAAATCCCGTCAATGACAAACATAATGGTTTTGAGAGGAGGAATGCAAAATGAATGGATGGATTTTGATATGTCAGGTGATGATATGCTGCATACTAACACCAATGCAGGTATCGAAATTGTCATATGAACAAATAGAGGGCAGGTTTCTATGTAGGTTCAGTTGCAAATATACAGACTCTCCTTTCTTAGCAAGTTGGCAGACATTTAATGTGATATTGTACTGGGATTACCAACGTGATTTCAGGGGACAAAAGTCCCCCTAAATACATTTTAATGGCAAATTTAACAATAAAAATGCACATACTGTAACTGCCAATTTTAAACTAGTGTCTAGTCTTTGCTGTACTCTCAAAGAAATATGAAAAATATAGCAGTCATTTTTCATGGAGAGTTCTCTCCAGAAATTGATTTGCGTTCGAAGTCAAGCAAATTATGCTAGCAGACTATAAGCTTGGTCTAAACTGCTCAACTTCATCTGTTGCTGAAAGATGGTCTGTGTTCAGAAATATACCATACATGCAGTATACTGTTGTAAATCATGCATTTCCATTGAACAGTTTTGTTCATAGACACCCATTTTACCTGGAAACATTGGAATCCATGACAACAAATGAAAAATTTGATGTCTTTTAAATCTGTGCAAATTGAAAAATTGACTAACAAGCTCTTTACATAATATTCTTTATATGACAGTAAGTTTCTGTGATAGTGCATTCACTTAAGAGATGAAAGACCCAGCTAGGTTACCCTTAATTTTAAAAGCAATGGATTGTTGTCTCATGAACTGAGCACCTCAGAACTCCGTATGTCACTGCCACATTCTGGTCTGAGGCATTGCTCACTGCAAATCGATGGGGCTTTCAATGATAGTTTACTTGAATGTACACTGGCAACTTGTATGTATGTGAAACTATACAACG
This sequence comes from Stichopus horrens, assembly GCA_009801055.1. NCBI lineage: Eukaryota > Metazoa > Echinodermata > Holothuroidea > Aspidochirotida > Stichopodidae > Stichopus > Stichopus horrens. The sequence goes on from VJOZ01033002.1 coordinate 9,806, forward strand.
TGGCACTACAACGCTACACTCAGTCGTAAATGCAATTCACGAGACGATCTGTTGTCTTTTAATGTCTCAGAACAGATCCCTGTCTCCCAAGAAACAAAGACAAAACAAAGAAAAAAAACTACAACAAAGTAAAAACAAAGAAGCTTTCTCTGAGGGACTCAGATTCTGAAATGGTATCTTTGTAGTGATGATTATTCAAATTACCACAAGAAAAAAAATGTCCGAGGTTCACTCCCCATCCACCCCGTAACATGTCTGACTGATTAATACAAGTTAACTTAAAGTGCATGCGATTATGGACTTAAAACAGGATTTTAAACCCTAGCCACCATCAAATGCCCAGAGTGTTGGTAACTTTGACATTCAGGAGATTGGACAATGTTAATTCAGCTGCAATCAAACACCAATTAGGGCTGATTTCCATGTGCACCCACACTTCTTCCCTTAAAAGCTCAAACTTCCTAGCAAACTCATGACATTTCTCTCTCTGTCCTGCAATTCTCAATTCTTTAGTCAATGGTGAGTGATAATTCATAGTTGATTGTCCACCAGCACCTCCAATCAATAACTGCAAATCAAACGTCATGTCTAGACACACCATGTGACAGCTGTGGAGGCGGCAACATGGCCTTCTGTTAAAATGTAACACAAAATAATTTAACTTATGAACTCACCAGGTCAGAGCCACAATCAGATTCAAAGTGCTTGAACCTCTTGTCCAATAGCACAGTCAGATGTTTTCATGGGGGCAGGGGGGTAAGGGGACAAGCAGTAATAACAGTATCTAAGCCCACTGACACCATCGGTTGGTGCGTCGTGTGCAGAGAACATTTTGGGATTTAAACATACCTCTTAGATCACAGGAAACGGCACTTCCCAATCTCCCTGGCCTACTGAGTTCCAGCTACTACTTTCTGTATATTTTTTAGAATGCAGCTTAAAAAATGTGCACAAAATTTCCACTATCAATGGTTAAAAAGGGATGTTTAGAAAATTACATAAATCTGTGTAATTCACTGATGTATATCAAACATTTTTCATGCCACATGCCAAAGAGGAAACTGCTAAGGTTTTACCGTATACATTTTTGCGTTCAAAGTTTATGAGTAAGGGGAAAAAGAAAAGGGTCAAGACATCTGACGGGGATCCCGCCTTATCCATCCTCCAAAGGTTACGCCGTGCTGCTCTTGTCGTATGGTCTAAGTTGACCAGTGAGGGCTTGTCAGTTGGCTTCACCTCCCTCTAACCTTTATCATTTGTTACTAGGCATGCCAATAAACAGTTCAAACATAAAAGCCTGCACTGCTGTTTAATACTGTCTGCATGTGTTCATCCAATATTGACTAGATATCTAGCTAAAATTCAGTCAAAGAAAGGATTTTTTCAAACAATTCAAAAACTGACAATGTACTTGTCTTTAGGTCTGGACTTCCTCGTTTAAGAGTACTAAATTATGTTACCAAGTCAATCATTGTTTGGTTATGTATTCCACAAGAATTAAAGCACCCACCAGATTCAAAGTTTCAAGCGATAGAAACTCACTCATTAACCCACCACATTTTTCAGTTCAGTGAAGTCATCCACATGCATTCATCTTGTAGAATTTCTCATAGCACTCATAAAACTTCAGCAAACTTAGCAAAGTTTTTAATCTCCACTAGAGATAATAGTAAAAAAGGTCCAAGGCTATAAGGCATAGTGGTGTTTTTTTTGGGGGGGGGCTCAAGTGGTATCTGTTTCTCTGATTCTCTTTAATTCATTTGTCACCATTATACCACAGTTTCTGTATCAGATTCGTTTCATCTGTTCAGTTTATCGTGCTTATTAACAAAATGCAAGTGACAGAAACATAATCTGTCATAAGAAGATCACAGTTTGATAAATTAACAATTTTGTGAGCCTTTATAATTCAGAGCACATGGAAGATACTTGCAACCAGTTATCTTCACATAACGAATTCTGTTTTGTTCATAATTTATAAAGACTAACCTTGGAACTGTACGTCCATTATGTATGCAGCAGCTGGAAGTCAAATCTTTACTTGAATTTCATGCACACACACATCCAACAATACATAAATTACTCTAATATGATCAAGAGGAAAAAGATCATAGTTTCTCCTTACCTTTTTTGCTTTTCTATTAGGCTACGGCCTCCGATTAATTTATGTTGTTCACCACAAACAAAACACTGGGAAGCAGGTAAGAAAGGTAAGAACGATTTTTTAAAAAAAAACACTTAACGTCCTATGTCATTTGAAGAAAGGAAGTGGAGAGTATATCTTGGCCTATGATTTTTAGGGATGAGAGAAGTTGGTGAAGGGAGTAGACATTCACCACATAAAACAATCCATGACAAACTGAGATCACTTGAAGTTAAACACATTTGCATAGAGTATACCAGACCAAGTAAGTCTTTAGTCACGGTCAGGTGCATCAAGATGGCTGAATTGGCAACTGGGTAAAGGCTGGTCTTTGCCTGGGTGGCAAGTGTTTGTTCTGTACCTTATACTCTTTGTATTTTATGAACAGGAGGGTATCTATAGACAGCCACACAGACTGTTGACATTGCCCTCGACAACCGACAAAATGGCCCTGGACCGCTTACCTTGCAAATGACAAATTTGTACTAATAACTCGGTCTAGGAGTAATTTTTTTAGTATGTTGGAGGTTGTAGGTACGTAAAGATTGTAAATACATTGAACAATGTGATTTAGAGGGTTAAGTAAGGTTTGTAGTCGGCGTAGCATTAAATAGGCCAAGTTTCGTGTACCGTTAGAATGAGTCTTGTACCTTGAAGATATATTATACATAGGGCAGAGCTTAGACTAGTACTACATGGGGGACACCTGTGTGTGTGTTACACTGGAAGGGCCACGCATGAGAATTACTGTAAACTTGTCTTAACATGTAGCCATCCCAACAAGCAAAAAAGAAAACAGCAACAGATAATACACACTGCAGTGACTCAAAAGTCAAAACAGGACTTAAGTCCAATGCCATGGAGAATCTATTCAAAAGGATCTACTCGAGATCATCATTGCTCATGCACTTTGGAAAAGTGTTGTGCGATGGTAATGGCAGTAGTCTTCTCAAGCTCATTAATTACTACTTGGCAGCTTCCCTGACAGCAAAATTTGGTCGGCCCAACGACGGACTTCTGGCAGCCAAGCAGTTGATCCACCGTAGAAATGACCGGTGGCCAGGCAGCAGTCAACCAACGACGGGAATGCTGATTGGTTAAGAAACTGTAACGTATCATGTAAGATTTTGTTCAACCAGCGGTGGCCCTCCGTCAGCCCTCCATCGGCCACTTGGTCGCTGGTGGTCTGCCAGATATTGCTGGCTGGGATGTGATTGAAACCATTGCTGGGATTTTTAGCATTAAACACAGTTGTTTGCATGTTTCAAAGTCAAGTATTTAAAACACATCAATCACTTCGGTAAGCAAATCCCATAACGTAACATCTAGACATTCTGGAGAATGAACAGACTTGAAACTTGCATAAATGTTGAGAGACCTTGTCCATATGTTTACTGCAATACAAGATGGTAGATCTACAGTTACATCATGTCTATATCCAAGTCATAGGCCTAGGCTAGCTTGAAATTGTAATGTCAGTTCACTTTTCTTTTTTGAATGAAAAGAAGAAAAGTGAACTGACATTGCAATTCCAAGCTAATGATTTAACCTTGATTAACCTCATTTCAACCTTGATTTATCAAGGCAAATGTAAGGCTAACCACTTTCAAACTTTACAAGTTTCAGTAAGCCATTCTAGCATAAGGCTTAGACTAGTTAGGCGCCCCTTTTCTGGCCGTGAATATAGTTAGCCTACCATAGCCAGTTAATTAGGCTAAACTATTACTTTTTTAAAAGTTTGACTTTTAATGCGAATTAGCCCAGCAGATCGCCTACATAAGTATGTCACCGCAAGTACCAACTCAGTAAGCTTAGACCTAAGCAAGGTTAAGGTTAGGCTTTGCCTCAGTAAGCTAAGTTAGTTTGGTAACATTGATTTATTCAGTGTAGCCTAACATGCACTATCCCACCCAAGGTAACTTAGTTTGCTAGCCTACCTGAACTTGAAGCTAATCGTCTAGCCTTTCCTTTGGATCTCATATCTTGACCCAGCGACCTGTACCACCAACTGAAGTCTGTGGAGTTGATTTATTCTATTTCCGCCGCCTCAAAGTGATCTTGCAGGTCTTTATCCGCTCGTCTTGGAACTGAAGTGTAGGGTGAGACGAACGTCGTCTTATCGGGTTCGTTTTGGATAGGCCACAAATTACTTAAATTACTTCTATAGTGTTCAAGTATAACGTTAGTGTCAATAAAGGGAGGCTAAATGACAGATCGAACGTGTATGTCGTTAGGCCTACTTGTAACCAAACAACTTGCGTTGCCTAGCTGTGTTAATTCGTAATAATTCTGCCTCCTCTCAACCCAATGTTTGCACATATTATGCGTAGTTTTTGCTTTATTTATCATGAGATACTTAGCAAATGGACTCCACTTTCTCCATATTGCGAGCTCGAAATCCCAGGGTACGGTAACTTACTGCATTAACGTTGTATGTATGCACAGTCTCACATCATGCCATCACGTGCAACGCTAACGGACCCGTTTACTTACCCACTCTGACAATGGACGAGGCTCACTCACATAAAAAATGACGTACACAATCGCTTCATTTCATTGGAGGAAAAGTTTCCAAGAATTTGGGGGCAGTCTTTCAAAAAAAAAACAACAAACAAACAAATGTAGATACTGACGCGAACTTCTATACATCAAGTATTATTCGCTCTATGGACGCGAACCATTAATCAATTTTTAGCCAACAAACTCAAAATATGATTGACATGTGGCGATAATTTGTCTGTGCACACCTGTGACGATGACGTAAGTCTTTCATTCAATATTAATCCATTATCTGCCTTGCGTTCTAAAAGTCATGTGTAAGCAATATCCGTTTCATTTGATACACCGTCGATACAAGCTACACAGCCTTCGCTGACGTTCCGTCATCCTGTATCACAAAACCGGACCTGACAGTAAAGATTTTCGTTCTCTGCAGTTACAGTGAATAATTGAAGGAAACATTCATGATTATTGCAGGCAATCCATTTATCCTATTACCTTCATTGCTGATGAAAAAATAGCTTCACTTCGAATAACATGTACAACGATATCAGGATACTGTTGTGATTCTGTGACAATGTAGTCTTCGAAGTTTAAGGTCAAGCCATTAAGCCTATTACCTTCCTGAAACAGGGTTCCTTACAGACTCTGTATAAATATATCACATATTAAATTGCGTTAATCAATGAGGAACTAGGTCAGTTGAGTCGTGGGAATTAAAAATGAGATGCAACAGAACTCGTATTACAACACAACCTCTCAAATACCACTTTTCTTGGTTGTTGGTTTCAGGAAAGGAGATGTGTGTAGGAGGGGGGGGGACCGGTCTGGATGCATCTCCAAAGTGAGGAGGACATATCACCTATTACAAAATCGTGGTCCTGGGGAGGGATCTAATAGGAAGGGGTGTCCCCCTGAAAAAAGTTGAAGGTGTTTATACGGCAAATTGTGGTCAGAATATAGTTTTTAATATATGTAGTGTCAATTTCGCAGTCTATTTTAGATTGTTTAATGTTTCGTCATTTTGAAAATAGAATGAGGGACTTATTGGAAATGTCCCCCTCTTACAACTCGTCCTCCGTCTACTGTGATCCACGTCCTGGGGGGG
>VJOZ01033027.1:9632-27814 GCA_009801055.1 Stichopus horrens
GCACCAATTGGTGCTCTAGTCTTTAATTCTCAGGTTGTAACTGTAACAAGGACTGTCTGTATGTTCGCAAATCCTTACAGTCCGTGACATGTCTTCTCGTGAGGGATAAGAATGAATTCAGTTTAGTGGGATTTGTCTGTCACTCTCATTCACTATTGCCAGTGTGTACCACTTGGGTGTTTTTAAATAGAGTTGAAAAACATGTTTGAAATGTGGTAGTGAAGTGGCATTCCACAAACCCCTGGTCAGTTCTGGCTCGTACGATTAATAGCAGTATTACAAATCTTTGTCTTCTTTGGCCACAATGTATAAATATATTGTACTTAGTAATGTAATTATCAATACAATAGTACCACTATGTCTATGTGTGGCTCATAAATAGTTATGGGTGACAGTTTCTTGATAGTTATGACTGGTGGTACATTGATAGTTATGGCTGATACAACACCAATAGCTATGGCTGGCAGAACGTCAACATGTATGGCTGGCAGTATGCTGATAGTTAGGGCTAGGCATGCACCAATAGTTATGGCTGGCAGTTCACTGATAGTTATGGCTTGTAGTGTGCCAAGAGTTCTGGCTGGCCGTATGCTGATAGTTGTGGCTAGCAGTAAGCCGATAGTTACGGCTAGGCATGTGCCAGTAGTAATGGCTGGCAGTTCACTGATAGTTATGGCTTGTAGTGTGCCAAGAGTTATGGCTGGCCGTATGTCAATAGATATGGCTAGCAGTATGCCGATTGTTACGGCTAGGCATGCGCCAATAGTTATGGATGGCAGTTCACTGATAGCTATGGCTTGTAGTGTGCCAAAAGTTATGGCTGGCAGTATGCCGATAGTTATGGCTTGTAGTGTGCCAAAAGTTATGGCTGACAGTATGCAGATAGTTATGGCTCGTAGTGTGCCAAGAGTTATGGCTGGCCGTATGCTGATAGTTGTGGCTAGCAGTATGCTGATAGTTACGGCTAGGCATGCGCCAATAGTTATGGCTGGCAGTTCACTGATAGTTATGGCTTGTAGTGTGCCAAAAGTTATGGCTGAGAGTATGCCGATAGTTATGGCTGGCAGTGCGCCAACAGTTATGGCTGGCAGTGCGCTGATAGTTATAACTGACAGTTCCCTGATAGTTTTGGCTGTCAGTGTACTGATAGTTACAGCTGTCATTACCCTGAAGGTCACAGCAGGTAGTACACCGATAGTTAAAGCTGGCCGTACTGATACTTATGGCTGGTAGTACACATATTGTTATGGTGGGTAGTAAGTACACCAACAGAGTTAGTAATACACCAATAGATATGGTGTTCACCAAGTTTCATGGTTGGCAGTGCATGAAAACTTACAACCAGCATTTGATGGATAGTCATGGCTGGCATCTTAATGATACTCAGCAAGGAAAAACTTGACTGCAACCATATTAGACCCCTTGTATTCAAAGGTGGTAGGCAGATGATTCTGTTGTAGTAAGTGGGGAGCTAATTCCATTCGGAATAGAGAACGCAACAGATGTCAAAAAAGTACACACACAGACAGACAGACCTGTTTACTCAGACTATTACATGTCTCAAGTAAAGAATGTTAGATTAGACAACACATTTAAACTGAGTAGTGAAAACTTGTTCAAAGAAGTGAACTTAAGGATGTGAGTTAATTGCAAACAGGACCCTGTATTTGAAAAGGCTAATTCCTAGCCAGATTGACTGGTTGCATGAAGTACCTCTTTAAGGTACCTTCCAGTCCTAGTTACATTGTTTTCGTTACGGTGTATGGATTAGTCTGTTTCCCGTCACATTGGCGGGTCTGGCAATGTTCTACAGGATGCAGTGTAAACAGAATGTCTATGAGCTTAAATGATTGCAACATGTGGTGGAGGGGAATCAGTCTGGCTTCGTTCAATACAAAAAGAAAAAAACATCCTTCCTGTTGAATGTGCTGTAAGTGGTGAATATAGTAAATACGGTAGCAAGACCTCTCCATGTCACGTCACATTGTTTGGTCACCAGACTGGCAGAAAAAGGCGATTGGTATATGCTTTTAATGTCGGTCCATTGGCATGAATGGAAAATGTTGCAAGACTGGGAGGCTCCTTCCTGGGAAATTTGTGCATCTGTGGCCAGGGGGAAATTTAGCTCCCTGTTATGCAGAATGTGATAAGAAATTGTGAAGAATGTAGATGAGCCGTGGGGGGGAGGACCTAGAAGGTAGATTTGGTTGAACTTGGCTTCTCCATCGATGCCACACAATACACCCATTGCTGTCCTGTAAAGACATTCTTGTCGTTCCAGTCATGGCTACATCCCTTGAGATGCTTGAAGAGGTGTCCCATTTGAGAAGCAAAAAAAACAAAAAAAAAACACATTTTCCACCCAATCAGTCCCACAGTTTGTCTGCCTCTGTGTCTTTTTGGTTTGAGTTTCTTCTTTGCTTCCAGATTCATGAGAAAACTTCAAGAGATAGGCATTCCATGTTTGCATCTGAAAGTGGTGCCAGTGTTGCAAAGAGATAAGAGAATATAAACAAAATGAAACACTGATTTTGACATTTTATCAGTCGGTTGATATCTTGTAGGAAATGGTAAGGTGACGCACAAGGTGCATGTTTTTTTTGCTTTTTTTTTATTGAACCATTGGGATGTTGTGTCTCTTTTCTTCTTAATGGGGGTTTGTACCATCAATAATGAGACATGAAACTGAAGATGTTTGTCTTAAACTCGTCATGTGGAAAGGTTTTGGACGTAAACTTGGTGCTACAAGTAGCAGTGCCAATATCTGCGGAATTTTTTTTTTTTCTCCTTCGTAAAATGTGAACTAGCCATTCCAGTTGTGTTATTCATTATGTCCTGATGAAGAACAAGAATGTGTTGATAGACATTCGTTGGTGATGTCAGAAATGGTTGATATGAGGGATGTGCTGGAATTCTTGGTAGTCAAAGGACATCATCGGTCATTATCATCTCGAGAGATAGGCCACCGTTTTCATGGGTGTCTCTTAGTTCTGTGTCCATTCTAGAAAACTTACTTAGTACAATTACACAAGTTTGCTATCATGTACCAGAGGAGTAGTGATAGGGTAAAGATTGTCTTCCTTCCTATGGTTTGAATATATCACTGCTGTACTAAAATGTCACTGCAGGTGTCAGATTTGTTTGCTGAAGTGGTCTAACTTTTGATGGAGAGTGTTGAAAGTTACCCCCACATCTGCAATGTCAGTTAAATTGTGGAAGGGTGGCAAATACCCAGTCCTCCCGGTGTTGCTGAGACTTGTTTTTTTTTTGTTTGTCTGTATTACATAAGTTGGTAAGGTTAACAACCTCAAACAACTCCTAGTTTGCTGATCTTTAAAGGTGGTCTCATTTTGCTAATTGTTTGGCACATTGAACCGTTTATTATTTCCTGTTTTCTGGACAGACACATGAAGACTAACCCAAATAATTGGATGAGTTTAAGGACAAGGATATGGGAAAAGCACCACAATAAAGTGCCTTATGATAAAACTTCAATAGTATTGTGTGCTACAAAAAATACACAAGGGCAAACATCTTAATATCCAGTTTCTTGGTTTACTGGTGTTCATTGGATGAAATCTTTTCACCAATATCTCACACTGTTTAGTTTCAAGCTTGGGGAGTATATGTATAGCAAAAGTTGGTATTCAAAATGAAAAAAAATGTGTACAAAGTTCAGTACTTTATTTCTACAACAATTTAAGATTACTTTTTTTAAACTAAGTTTAGAGGGACTGAAGGAAGTGGGGGGAAGGCATCAGTGACGTAAGCAATGGCAGTGAGTGTGGAGCACACTAAAGTGACTTTGAAAGTTCACTTCAGTATTCCACATACCCTTAACACTCCAATTCTGTTCATTCTGTGATGGTTGCGAGGTATCAGAACAGTTTGCAGATGGAACAGAAGGTGAGGTGGAGTTTTTCAAACTTGCCAATTTGATTTCTTGAATCGGGATCTGTTTGCCATGTTCAGGTCCACAGTGTATTTGATTTAAGTTTAGAACATTATTTAATTGACTTGGTCTGTTTCACAGTTCTCTTACGTTGAACTGCACATCTCTTCCATGTTCATGTGTTGTAAGCGATTTTCTTTGTGGAACATAAAATTGGTATGCTGCCATCATTTCTGTTTTTATTTTTACATTTCCTTTCCGGAGATGACTTTGCAGTTGTATCAGCGAGGCCTCACTTTGCTGATGTGTGTGTTAAAGGCAGGGTCAAAGATTGAATTCAATAACCTTGTAGGGGTTTTCTCTTTGTCGTTAAGTTCGATCTCAGGGCACCTGTTCAATTGATCAATAGGAAACAACAACCCCCCAAAAAAAAATAGAGGAAGAGACAAAGTTAGTAAAATCCAGGTTGATCTTTTATTACAATGCTCATACCAGACCTTGTTGTTTGCAACCTACAAGAAACTTAAACGTTTTAACTGTTCACTGACATGCTTATTCTTCCATTTTCCTAGGATTTATTTGAGATAGACTGTGGTTTTGTTTTTTGTTTTTTCTGTTAAAGAGTGATAAATTTCTGATAAATATTATGGAGATGCCTTATTCCAATGCCATTTTGAGTTATATCTGCAGTTTTTAAAAAAAAACACAGCAAAACTAATATTAAATAAACTGGTATTTAACCATATTTTATATACACAAAATGTTTCCCTACTGTCTCTTCTTTTTTTTTGACTCTGAAAAGTTGAAATGGAAAGAGTCATGGGTTGGAAGTCCAACAACAGGTTCTTTTTGGTGGATTTTTGGTGTCTCTAAGTAAAGGGAAACCTGTGGAGCGTAGACCCGACTTTGGCAAGTCTTGAGAAGGACCTTGGATTGCAAAGTGGGAAGTGACAAACGAAACTCACTTCCAAAGTTGATTGCCAGTGACTTCTTACGTGTGACCGCCATCTCAGCAACCCGACCAGCGCACCCCGATTCCAACTCCCTCCCCTCCTACCCGTGGTTTCCTATGTAATTATTTGTAGTTATGGATAAGCCACATTAAGACGAAGGCAGCGTCCTCTCTTCATTGACTCCTCGGTGTTTGTCATCAGTTGTTACTACAGTATTACCTATTGTAGGGTGTGTGTCTGGTACTTTGAAAGCTATTTGTACTCCAACGAAATGTCCAACTAGGAATGTGTTACTGTACTGTACTCAAAATATTAGTGCACCTACAGCTACATTATGTCACATGAGCGATCACCTTGCGTTTTCTTCTGAAAATTTCCAGTATTACCACCGTGCCATACTCCATAGTCAAAGGACCCAGAGCCTGTTAATGTGTCACAACTATAACATTAATTGGTGGGGGGGCTGCAAGAAAGGAAACTTTGGACAAGTTAGTTGAAATCCTACCCCATCAATAAGCAGTTCATACTGGGGATTAGGTCAGAGCGTGCTGCTGAGTAATCCTCGGTTCTCCTCATAAAGCTCAAACTGCTTCGTTGATTTGTTGACGGTCTTCCTTCGATGGTGCGCGTCTGCTCTTACCATAGTCTGCTTGCTTTGGTAATTCCTGACTGCTTGAATTTCTTGGCATTGTATGGTGCTGAAGTTTCCAGATCGATTACTTAACAACAGGCTTTCAAATAATCTTCTTCATTCATACATAGGACATGTTACAATCCCAGTCATAACTCCATTTTAAGTTGGTTTCAATTTAGGATTACATGTCAATGCAATTAATAAGTTTAAAATGTAGCAATTAAGCAACATAATCTCAGGTACTCCTATTTTTTTTTTAACTTTTCTTCAATAACCTTCTCCTCACAACGAGCAAACAAATAACTCTTTTGGAAAATGAACATTCTTTTTGTTTTGATTAAAGTGTTGGTCTTCCTCCCTTCTTCTAGCATGGACATCATTGGTCATTAGTTTACATAGTGGTTCATGGTGTGGCCATCCTGTTTGTTCCTCTAGCAGTCTGTGGATGACACTTTATCTATGCTAATAACAAAGAAATTTCCACATCAGCAAAACCTCAACTGATTTCTGCCATTACAGGAATCCGTTGATGCTAAAGGACGAAAAAGGCAAAAAAAAAACGTGTGGTAGAGGGCGAGAATGACCCAATCAAACGGAGAGGTCTTGTGGTCTCCTCGTCTCTCGGTAACATAAATAGCATGAAGAACGTGGCGCATTGTACTTTGTCTACTGATAAGTACATAAGTACAGTTTATATCCTGAATTACCATGTAATTGTGTCCTATAGTGGTCCTGGTATAACAGATGTGGACAAAAGTAGTTGAGAAGAGTCAAACCATTATATTGGTATTAAGGAAAAAATAGAAAAAGAGGGGCTTGAAAAAGACTGGGACATATTATGCTCATTGAGAGATTGAACTTATTCACTTCAAGACAGTATTTGGTGCATAGAGTCTGAGATTGACTGGTGTGATAGAGGGCTCTCTTTGTTATCTCATTTCTACCTCTGTCCCCTCCGTCTGACCGCATAAAAGTACCACAGAATTGAGCAAGATCTTTTCATAAATTCTTTCTCTCTTCCTCCCCCCACCCCTTTCCCTAGGCCTCAGTGATATAAAAGTATATGGTTACTTGATGTTTCTCATGGCTATCTTATGCCTTTGCCTTTACCCAATCTTGTTGTGATAGTAGCCACTAACTTAGGGGATGATAAAACATATTGACCTCACCATTTTTCAGCAGGGTTAGGTTTTTTTCTTTTTGTCTCCCCATCTGTAACTAAGATTTGAAGAATCTTTCGCTATTTCTTGTTGATTTGTATCTTACGTTCCCCTATCTGTCATTCAAGAGTGTCTTTCTGCAGTCTCTTGGCAAAACACTTATTCCTTAAATCGTTTTTGCCATGGAAGTACTTTGGGCAAGGGAGCATGGAAATAGATGTTTCAAAATCTTGTAATAAGCAAATTTACACCAAGGAAGAAATGAAGTTCGTGATCAGCCAACAGCTTGAATGGTTATCCGATCCTTCCCACTGCCACTGCAAGGGATTTTGAAAATAATAGGATCTGTGGTGCAAGGGGAAAGTGACCATCGGTAGATCGATAGACTGGTGAAATCATTTTATGTTTTGCTTCCTGAATTCAATGAGAGATTACTGTTCTTTTGACTGAAAATATCAAAATTGGGTTTAGCACCTCATTGGGTGGCTTTTAATTTTCTACTTAATTTCATCCTTCTTAGTTCTGCCCCTTTCACAACTTCTATGGCAAAAAGGTTGATATAACATTCTTGTTTTCATATACTAATGGAATTTATTTGATAAATAACATTTGACAATTCTCTACCAAATATGTTTAAAAAGCCTTTTGTAATTTGTAAGTAATTATACCAATGCAAAGGTGACAATTTCTAGTGCTATGAAAAAATGTAAATGATAAAAAAGTAGTAAGTATCAAAACCTGTATGACTGTATTGCACCCTTCTGGCAGCAGAGAGCTTGAAGGTCCGTCCTACATATTCCATCACACACAATTGCTACTGTATGTATTGCTACTGTAACATAAATATAGCAGCTCAGCTCACAGGGAGTTTATGTCATCTTCAAACAATGTTGTGGTAAATTTGTCTGAGATCCATAAAAGAGCAAAGGAAAAAAGGAGGTAAAAGCTGGTGCCTGTGCCACTTTTGTAAGGCAATGGAAAAATTGGTTAGTTTTATAAAATGGGAAGGTACCGTATATTGATATTCGAGCATGCGGTGGTGGCAATAGGGAAGGTACATCCTTTGCTGTTTTTTTTGGGGGGATATCACATTTTCTCTGAAGGGACCTTAAAGCAATGAAATATAAGATCACATACATGGCTGGTCAAAGGGTCAAACTTTTCAAGGATAGGCTTTTTTAGGATCATTTCTTGGCCATTAGTCATTCCCTTTGCTGTGTTTGTGTAGAAGTAAAGATGTTTGTTGATATGATTTACTTCTTTCCACCATTTTTGAGTTGATCTGAATGTCAAGTCGCAAACCTTTTCAGTGCCATATTAAACTGCCTAGTTACCGTAAGCAGGCTGCTTGCTAGAATATGGCACCCCTGTTGCCCACTCACCCCTACATTGCCCCCCTTCTCTCGATCTTCTCTTTGGTGGATGGAGAAGTGGCACATTCGTGGCACTTTTGCCTCCCTCCATGGCTAGATGCTCAACCTCTGGTTCATCATTAGAAATTGTTTACTTGCTGTCATAAACCACTCAAACTAAGTAACTTGTGAGTTTTCTTCCCCAACCAAATATATTGAATACCGCTTCAGTACAATACCTGATGCTCTACATGTCTGTTTACTGTGTCACTGAGCTAGAGAAGAGCTGGCCATCACATGGAGAGGTTTGTGGACTGTCAAACTCAAGAGTAGCAATGAACTGGGCCAGATTATATTCAATATCCTCCATGTTTCTTAGTCTAGAATAGGAGAGGTTGTTGTTTTCCATATTTACACATGATCGAGGAATAGACTGAAATGTGTCTCAGTTCTCCAACAGTCATCTGATATTTGCAACTCCTCTGCAAACTGTGTCTTTGATGTTTAGAATAGCTATTGCCACATTGGGCAATGTAAATCTATCACGATAGTAAATCTGTGACTCTTGATGCCCTTTTTTTTTTTACCCCAAGAATCTCAAATCTGTCTCGATTAGCCAATCCTGTCGCAGCCCCCAACCTTTAACCAAAAGAGAAAATGTATTTTAATGCAAATGTGAAATGCGTCATATGTAAATCACTCTGGAAGCACTAGTCAACTGGATCAAAGGACTAACGAAGAATCTTTTTCGTCGTAGATGTACAACTGAGTCAGATGTACCATCAAATCATCGATGTTACTTCATAGTGACTAGAAGTGCTCTGAGCTTTAGGTAATTGACATCGGTACAAATATTGCAAGGTACAAAGAAGTAACTAGTTATTTTAATTCTATACTAAATAGAAAAATAGGTGAAATAAATGTCAAGCAGCAACCTCTCTTCCCACATTTCTCCAGCATCCCTAGCCTATCACCCCATCCCCCTCCCACTCTGTCTAACTCTCAATCTTTCTATCTCTCCAAGTATGCAAGGTATATGTCGAAGTTATGAAAGCGGAGAATTGATGATGGAAAATGCACTTACAGTACCGGTTATTATTTGGGGGTTCATATTACTATTTAAATGAATATGTCGTTTGGTTTTCAGAGTTCATCTGGGAAAGATGTATTGTCCGTCTACCTTGACACATAACAGAAATGTTACTCTCGAAAAGGAAAGCTTGACAATTACCATTAGTATTATCATACTACAGGAAGTTTTGGCATAGCATATAAAAGCTACATTCACAGATGTTTCCTCTCTCTGTGCAAAAAAATATCCAGGGTATTATTGTTTTCACCTTCCTTGGAAAATAAAAAAAGGTTTGCTAATTAAGGCTGTTATTGTGCATTGTCTACAAAAATTTTCATGACAGGAACCCTTTGCTTTACATGTTCCCATTTTCTTTATCAACAAGACCTCTCAGTGGCTGCCTGTCCAATGCTGATTAGTCACCCAGCTGTGCTATATGTACAATGAGCCTTTTAAATACAAAGTATGTACAGTAAGGAAGCTCAGCGAACTAAAACTCCCAAAAGTTATTCAGACCCAATCTAATCCTGAGGTTCAGGAGAGCTTCCTCAACTGCATGGGTTTATATCCTGACCTCGAAAGGGCCATTATAAGCTGATATAGAAACCTCACTCAATCGATTACTGTTTTTCATATCTCGAAATGGTACGATGTCTTTCCCCTCAGAATCATCATCAGGAAGTCACCATCATTCACAGTGTCGAATAGTTAGTCACTTCACACTTTTTAGATTTCTGCCTGTTCACTTCTCGCCGGCATCAGATCAGATTAACTGGGGTCAAAGGTGTCATTAAAACCTGCTTTTGGGCTACCTTGCATTTTTCTTTTCTAAATTTTTTTTTTGGTCTGTCCTTGTTTGCATTTTGAGGTCTCCTTCTTCAAACAGGTGCAATGCTATACCCCTGAAGAGTTTTATGTTTTTTTTTTTTTTTTGTCGGTAATTGCATTGTGTCATGCTGTAGTTTTATATCAAAATTGGCCCCCTCTCACCCCCTCAACCTCTCACCTGTCAACCTGCATCTCCCAGCTGTCCATGGATTGTAGAAGGTAAGATTTAGACAACCCCTTGGGATGGTGAGTGCTTATTGTGCTGTTTTAGACGCCACAAATATTACACATATGGGAAGGATCATACTGAAATACACTGGCTGTTGGTTAGCCTGTTCTGGTGCCTTGTTTACCCGCCTGCAAGAAAAAACTATAGAAGCAATGAAAAAATGAAGGTGAGGAAAACTTTGGTGAAAATAAGATTAAATTAAGAAATATTAACATCATTATCCCACTAAAGAGGACATTTGTCCTCAGTTGTGTGACTCCCCAGTTGCAGGTTTTGAGGATAGGAGAGAGAGTTCCGGGGTCGGTACGGCCACTGCACAAAGCAAGACCGTGACTGGAATAAGGGGCTGAAGTAAAGGGCGGGTGATTGAATAATCCCTGGCTCTCTATAATCTTTTCACTAATGCTGCAGAATGGCATGGGATGTATTTGTCTTCATATGAATGTTGATCAATTAAGTGGCACCTGGAAGTGTTCTTAACTCTCTGGTTTCAATATTGCAATGGCCCCCTCTATTACAGAGAGAAAAAGCAGGATTTGCAGTTTTCAATAGATTAGAATTTTGTGTCAGAGAGTGACTCAGGAAATGAAGAGGGACGGTTTTTGTATGGGACTTGTGATTTAGAAAGAGCCCCTACAAATAAACTGTCTTTGGCATGTATTTGTTCCAAAGAGAAGAAAGAAAAGAAAAGGTGATGACACATTTTTTGTATTGAATACTCACAGTGTGTAATTTTACTAGTTTTAAGAAAGAAAAATTTGGAAAAAGGACATTTTCAAGTTAACAAAAATTGTTCCAGCAGTGGACTGAAAGTTAACTGGTTAAACAGTGAATGATCTAGTCAGTGATTCAGTGTTCATTAGGAAAGTAATTTATGGAAAGGTGTCTCATTGCTACTAAAAGAAAGTATTTTAGATTAAGTATGAAAATATGTTGATGGCAATAGTAAGTTGCAGTCCTCTTTTTCCATCATACTTTTACTTTTCTTTTGGAGATTCTTGAAAGAGAAAGTACACAGGCCTATCGATGAATAACCAATTGGATGGGGGCAGGGCAGTTGGTGATATTTTCAAGGAGAGGGTACAACAGGGAACAAAAATGATACTCAGGTTCCGCATGACAATTATATCCAAGCGTTTATGCACTAGTTTTTCATTCCGTCATGGTGACAAAAGTAGAGGACGGTCTCTTCACAAAAGGCTCAATGAGGCGTTATTTTTTAATGCTGCCATCACTTTTCCTTTTTAAGTTCTCGATTGGAAACAGAAATGACTTTGGTTGTCAGCAGATAGACTACAGAAATACACTTTGTATCACATATCAGGTGTTTTCCCTTTCAACATCTGGTCTTTCCATCTCCAGGTTCCTCCTGAAACTTTGCATCTATAGCCAAGGTATTCAAGATCTTCATGTTAACTTACAAGTTTCACAAGAAATGAGTTGACCATCTCTTTGATGTATTTGCCATCTCTACAATGTCTTTAGTAGACCACATCAAATTTCTTTATTAGTTTTGTGTTCCTTTCAAAGTCCATCAAATTCAGAACTTGGTGTTAAAATTAAGACATTTGAGCAGATGAATGCTTACAATATCTTTTTCCTTGCTGGTGTGATCTTGTGCAGTCAAGATTAGTCAACCCCTGCTACTAAGCCTTGCCAAACAACAGGGAATTATCATCTGCCAGAAAGGCAAATTTTTATATCAATTGGGGAAAAAATAATTATAATGAAGACCAGGGACCTTAAAGGATATAACATTTGAATTTGAAAATTGGAAAAGTCACATCATTGACAAATTTAAAACTTATCCCATGAATGATTTGTTTTCTTGCTTTTCTCATTTCAGTGTTCCTTCAACTAGGGCAAGGATTTGCAACTTCCCTGCCCACGATGTTAAAAAATAAACAATCAAAGTACATAGTCTGATTGTTCTGACAATTATTGGCACAGATCTTTGAATTCCATCTATTTTAATAATATCACCGTCGTTGTAAAATGTCAATAAGCCAGCATGCAGTTATTGATGAGAGAAGGTTGCATAACTTGGATGTATTTCAAATTTCCAAGTCCTTGGGTAATATAGTGTGTAACCAAGTGAGGGGGNNTGTAGTGAAAACTAGTTTGTTTCTTTTATAACTTTCTGTTCAATTTAGAATGGTATATAATTTCTTTTTCAAATTTCCCCTTGCTGCCCCTTGCTAGAATATACCACTCCCTTGAGTTGGAAAAATGGAGACCACTGAGCAAGGGTATATTGTCCCATCTCCATGCTTAGCAACTTCATTGGAGAGGAGGGTTGTCTAATATTAAACATCATCATGTATACAGTTCATCCAGGACAGAAATTCACGCCAGCCACACAGCATGTCCTGATTCACATCTGCTCTATTCACCCGCTTTTTATCTACTGCATAAAACTAAAATGCACCGTTATCTGAGGGCTCAGTTTATAATTGATTCCAAAGTACAGAAAACCCAACAGTTTGATTTCATCAACTTGATGAGCAATTTAAGTGAAAGTAATTAATGTAAACCTGCTTCCATTCCCACATAAGAAACTCAAAGAATATTCTTTTTTAACATTTATGGATAAGCAGATAGAGTTTTGATTATAAGTAATGGTAGTTTGTCTGTATATGAATGAGATCCATTGCAATGGTTTTCATTATGAATTTCTTCGATGATACTACCCAGGCCTATATCCAGGGGGGTTCAGGGTGTTCGGACGAACCCCCTCACGAGATCTGGAGTTTCACTCAGCCTATGATAGTAGACCTATGATAGTAGTCCTTTGTTAGCAACATATATAATGAGTTTCAATTTATTGGTCGTAATTGTCGGGTAAAATGTTCCACTGTTGTGGTAAAATTGAACCCAGTTAGTATTTAACATGCATTAATTGTAAGTTTGCGTGGGTATTAGCAAGAATGTAACAAGCTAACCAAATTCGATCCAGACGGATGGAAAATGTTCATCTTTGCTGTGGAAGATGTTACTAAAACAGATGGCGCTGTTGTATTGATACTCCTTGCACTGACATCAGATATAACAACAAGCAAGGGCGCTTTTTTTGACGAAAGCAAATGAATGGGAAATATTGCTATGCTAGATGCATATAGACTGAATGACAGAGACAGACATGCATATGTTACGTTTAGTAGCTTATCCCGATGGGGGTTCTCCACTGTATTACTCAGCCCACTGTGGTGTAGAATGCAAGGGGTCTACAGATTTAACTGTATCTTTTTTTCTGTATGATTTGCGAAGCCCTGCCCGAATATCAGTTGGAACTACGTTCATATTTAATTGACATTTGTGAGATCCGACTTTTCAAATTTCATGAAAATGCAAATATGATGATGTTTGAGTGGTTGCACAGTGCCAGTATTTCTTTTGTCAGGCTCATATATATTGTCTTTTAATTGCTTGCCATCTGGCTTGCATATTGACAGCAATATATGTAAAGATGAAAATACAGGGTTTCCAAACAAAAACCCTGGGGGTGCATAAAATTGTCACTTACGTTTCCTCGAAGGTTTAGTAAACAAAGCATAACATAAGACACATCATGGGAGTCAATCTTTGGATCTCATAAACTTTTAAACTTAGTCAATGTCTGTTGGATGTTGATGCAACTGTTGTCCATATTTGAAGGATTTTGATAGATGCTTATTTTCCTTGTGTTCAATGGTCATACAGCCAGGAGGCCTCTTCCAAAATGTCATGCTCATTTTGCACGACCTTTTTTTTACACAAATACTATTTATGACAACCAGCACACCATACTCCCTGGATTCATGATTGCTATCCAATGAACTCATTTCGAGTTTTTTTTTTTTAACCTTGAAACCGTTACAGGTGTTAAAGGTAAAAACGTGAACCATGAAAATCAAAGAAAAAAGCAGATGACTGCATGGATAGGTTCTGTTCAAGAACTCATTTATTCTGCATATGTATGTGTCTGTGTGGGTGTATTTGTGTGTGAGTGAAAGGGAGTGTGTGGCCCGAATTTTTCCGATGGAAACAGCAGGCAGGACTAATGGAGGGGCTTGTCGAGACATTTACCAAATGGCAGGATGTACCTCTAGATTTAATGTATGACTCCATTACAAAAATTTACACTTCGGATATCAACGTCTGTACCTGAAATTGTAATAATTTCACCAAAGGTACTTTACCTGAGAGTATATTCGAGTGAATTGTTTCCTGGCATGTGCATCTGGAAGCAACTTGCAAACCAGAAAAGTGATTCGTCATCAATATGTCTTATTCTATTTAGCAATGAAAGTGGCATTGAAGATGAATGGTGTACTTGGTAATTAAGCTAATTCATGTGGTTTGGTGATGATTTGCAATGACATTTAGTTTTCTTCTTTTCCTTCCATCTGAGATAGGCTACCTTTTCTCTAATGGTCCAGATTCTGTGACGAGACTGGCTGCCGTAATTCAGCTCACCCAGTCAGTTACGACAGATGCAAGTAACAATATGAGAAGGTTCCAAGTCACTTATGGCAAATCTACCTTTCCACGTGAATTTTCAAGAATTTTTACTGATTTTTGTACACCTTACTGTACTGGCTGCCATTGTACTGCTTTACAAAACAAGGACACACTGCCGTAGTGATGTAGCTGTACAGTGTAATTCTACATACCATGGTTGTTGGGCGTAATGTGTAATTATTGCATCTAGCATTGTTGGTTGAACTGGTTGAATTAATTCAAAATAGGTGAACTTCAAACATTTTGCCTCATATATCTGTACAGTGTGCCTGCTTGTTTTTCTGTGAAAAAGATTGTCACTTGATTGACTCACATTAACAAAGGCTACAAGTTACAACGCAAACCCAGCTTGTATTGTTCTAAGTTGTGTTAGCCTATGATAAGATCAAATGAAAAAAAAGAAGAAAGAACAAATAGTGTCTTGTCCACAGTCCTTAATCTTTTCTCCCTGATTTTTTTTCTGTACTCTCAAAAGTAGAATGTTTAATAACTTGTCCAGATTGCAGAAATAATCTCTCCACTCTTTCCGCTCATGTGACGGCAATTATAGGGGGTGCAGGGACGAGGCACAACTTGAAGAACAGTTTGCTGTGCTACCACAGGGTCTTTTGGATTGTGAAAGAAGTTTGTGAAAGAAGTCTGAGAAAGAAGTTTTAAAAAGTACACAAATGTACAACTACAATGTAAATGGTTTCAAGAATTAATTATGAAGGCCAATGTTAATAAAGGCTTTTTATTTTTACAATTTCCTCAATCTGCCATGATCAGAATCGAATCTTAATTTATATTGAAACTGTATTTCTGTAGTGGACAGATAGTCAGGTAATTGGGTCTTCACCAGATATTGTAAGCGATCAACTTTTTTTCCCCCATGCTGACTGCAGGCTGTCCTTTAATTATGTGCACTGTAATGAGATGTTTGGTATGAGGAAAGCGATGAGGTGAAGATGGAGCCACACTTGGGCAAAAACTGGAGCCAAGTGGTGCCATGTCTATCACATTACAAAACATCAACAAAAAAAAAAGGAGAGAAAAGAAGGATAACACTGTGAAACTTTGTAGATACATGTTCATGTTGCAGGGATATTGGAGCAACCTAAGAGAATGCGAGTTCAACATGCATTTTAGGTTTTTTAATGGGTTGTTGATACTTCTGGGGAGGTTGGGGGACCTCTCAGATATAAGCTTATGTCATCCTTGAGCACCTATCCAAGTTGTATACCATTTGATTGCAAATCTCATTACTCTCTTTAGAAATATAACTCAAGAATGCAATAGCTCTTGGCGAAGTGACAAAAAATGTTCCCGAATGTAGAAAATGTTGCAAAGACTTATTTGATGGATAAGGGTATATCCATGTCAGGTGTATATGTAACATATAAGTAGTTTTTGTACTGACCCCAACTTAGAGAGCCTATGCAACTATTCAACATGAGGCAGCGGGTATAGCCAGAAACTTGTCAAAGAGGAGATATGAAGCCTGTAGAAGACAATCTTAGCATAGCGTCACGATAGGTTGGCGCGAAGTGTTACAGGAAGTTTTCCCGAAAACACAATCCAAATCGTTGGAAAGTGCACTCCCTAGGGCTCGTTAGGCAAAATTGGAGACCTACCTCATAAAAATTGGGGGAAGTATAGCAAAAAAGGAAAACAGTAACAAAATATGCTTGGGGTAGCTGCCTTTCACCCCCCTTCTCCACCCTTGGCTATACACCTGGCAAACGAAATGCTTCCTAACAACGACAATTTCCCTATGCTTTGATTGTGCTCATGTTGTGCAACGTTGGGCATATAACACGGTTGGAGCATATACCAAAGTCGAGACAGATGACGGTGGCTTTCAACCAGGACAGCCTATTTTCTGAAGTCACAGCTACTTTCAAAAGTCAGTCACCTTGAGAACGGTATAGGATTACACATTTTTGTCTGGGCAGGTGGGTCAACATGCTCAGACAGGAAACTCCAGGGGTGTGAAGTTCACTGGAGGTAGTTGAAAATGGAAGGAATTTGACAGACTGGAAGGATGGAATTTTGAAAGGCCATACTAGTCATGCCTTGGTGTGTTTCATGTTACCTATCTTACACCGTTGGAAGTAAAGCTTCAAATAAAAGATGAATAATTGTATTGATTTTATGAGATAAATTGTTTATGATTCAGTGAAATTTGGCAGGTAAAAATAAGTCAGTTTAGGACTACGTGAGCTTGACAATATGAATCAAGCCTTAGAAAAGATGATACAATGAATTTCAGAAGAAAGGTAGAACATTTTCCAAAGTTAGAACATCCCTGCAAAAACTTTGCATGGCTGGCAATGTTATTGTTAAGGGATAATCCGGTTTCCTTGATTGTTAGGCTCTCCCTTGTTTTTCTCCAGGAAATTAGACTCATTGCCAAGAATTGAAGAGGAACTGTGGTATAGAGTGATTGCTCCATTTATAATGCTAATAGATAACCCCTTCTGACTTCCAAAAGATTTTATGAGATGTAGTTTAAATCTCTCTGTGAGCCTTCTACTTGTTTCTCTGACGTAAATAAAATTACAGTCAGGACAATTGATTTACATTGTTAGCGTAATGGAGACTATGCTGATCTGTGAAATTGAAAAGAGAGGACTTCTTCTTTGAGAAAATAACCACCCCATAGTCCCCACTGGTGTTTTTCAAATTTTACGTAGATTTTTAGCGATCTTATATATCACTACTGGGACCAATATACGGTAAATTAATACATAATATTTTCCCCTGCGATACAGCTTCTTTGGCTGAAGGACTCGTTCCCGATCCGAGCCGTAATTTCTTGGTGTAGGACTCCATCTGTCATAACAAACGTTTAGGGTAGCCAATCAGCATGAGACTATTACGTATATATACGTAATATACACATAAACATTAACTCAGTTAAAAATAAATCAAAGGATGAGTAAAGTGGACGAGCACATTCATGAAGTGCTTTAACTTCAGAAAGCGATACTCTTTGGGGCTCCAAGAATTCCAATTTATAAAAAGACCAGTGAAGGAAGGTTTTCTAAATTCCAAAGTGATTATATATCCTGTCATAGCTATCAGTGCTGACAGATATCAACAGAGAAACATCTAAGAAAAAAAAAAACGACCACCCTGTTCCACCTCATAAAGTGAAATTGATTGAGTTATGAAACGAGTTAAATGAATATGACAAATCGTTCCAATAAACTGTAGGAATGAGTAGAAAAATGCCGTCGACGTACGTGCGATAACATTTAAGTTTAGGACAAATTGTGCTAACTTGGTCTCAGAAAATCTTGGTCTAAGAAAAATTTGAGTAAACAAAGTAGGGAAAACAGGTTAATGAGAAGAAATGATTAAAGTAATAAAAATAAAGGTGAGATTACACCTATTATTCTGTAAATCACCACAAGATTTCAAGTAAATTTCAGGATTGAGTCCCACCAAAATGAAGATCTAATATTTTAATGTATTAAGATATTTATGCTGTTTGATTTACAAAAATCATGCACACGAGACGTGTGCATGAAGAATTACCATAAATTGCCAACAAAAACGAGGGCAATCCACGGAGTTG
>VJOZ01033045.1:0-10081 GCA_009801055.1 Stichopus horrens
CTCCATCTATCCCTTTATCTTTTTTTTTTTCTTAGTAATTTCAACATCTTAATTTGATCTACTTATCCCTCTAAATTTCTATATATCTTTGTGTTGACTGTCAGCCATTTCATGATCTCCTACTGATCTACTATTTCATTTAATGATCTATCTTTATGTCTACCATCAGATATTTTGTGATCCCCTACTACCTTAAATCCTCTATCCATCTTCATGATTACTACTGGTAATTTCATGTTTTACTATTGATCTACTTTTTCATTTAAATGTTCCATCTATCTTTAATTCTGAAATCAGTAAAACAAACTTTACTATTGATCTATCATTTCTTCTCAACGCTCCGTCAAATCTTTATGTCTACTGTTAGTAATTTCATGATCCAATTCATCTACCATTTCCTTCCAATATCCTGTCTAACTTTAAATCTACTATCCACGATTGCTTGAAACAATTGATGTTGCTTACCTCTTTCTTCTTGGATAAATCCAGCCTGTCCTACCAGACTACTACTATCAGGATAACACACTGAAGTAGATTCACTGCTCAGGCTCAGCCTCTTTCCCACAATTTCAGCATGGACATCCATTCTACAAAGGGAATTAATGCACATTTAATGAAGTCGATCAAACAAGTAACAATTGTCTGAACAAAAAAAAAACAAACATGATGATGGCACCAGGCTTATCACTAAAATTAAAGTCAATTGAGACGCAGGAGAAACACTGGGGTTAATGTTGAAAGCATTTCAAACAAACAAGAAATAAAAGGAAAGTAAGCAGTAAAAGGACAAGAGTGATAATCATTAGAAAAATATATGAGCTTATGTGTTGGCCTCTAGTACATCATTAAATTATACAATAATTTATATAATTACAGTAATTAATATAGTTATATACAATCATTAAATTACATTTATAAAACATATGGCCATGCATGTATCATATACTAGTGATTGTACCAAGTCCAAAATTTGGACCCAATTAGCTGCCGTCCATAGTCCATTGGGTACCTGGGTACCCGAAAAGATGACATACATTAGGCTACAATTTGTTTGGAAGTCACTTCACAACATTTTGCTCATGTGCATTAATGTAACATCATGTATTTTTTAAAGATATATGTGATATGTATGTTACCTATGATGACTTGACATGCCCACAACTGCAGGTCCAACTCCACCACTACCAGAAAGACTTCCTGTCAGACTAGCGCCTGCCATGGCCCTGGTGCTGGCACTGGCCGTATCACTGACTGTATCATCTGTCATCACACCGGCGACTTCTAAATGACTCGTGCTCTCTCGATTCATCACACTGGCTTCACCGATGCTGGCGTTAGCGGTAACAACACTCTGGACATCTTGATTATTCTCAGTGTCTGATGACAAAAATATATCAGTAATACCACAGATCATCAAATAAAAATGTATCAATAATAATACGAATATATCAAGAATCCAAAAACATCAGCAGTCACGAAATAACAGCAAATGAAAACATTTCACAGATAAGGGTACCAACAATATCAGATACAGAAATGCATCAACAGAGAGTACAATTACTGAAGGTAGCAAAAATTAAGGACACTATGCATGCATTATGATGCTGATGAAACATTTGAGTCCTCACTACTTTGTGTTTTCCTGAAGAGTTTCTGGTTGCTCGTCAAAGTCTGAAGAGGCACATGGCTATGTGCAACATCTGATATGTGGGAGCAGGAGGTAGGTGTGATAAGTCCTAACTGTGCACCTCTGGCCTACATGCTCCACTGTCCAAGGATACATTAATTTTTTTGCAGTGTATTTTGACAGTTTATTACCTAGGACAACACTATTTCAAAGTCACTACCCCGACAAATTTATTAATGTTACACACATGAAAAATGCACTAACTTTTGGAATGTAATGCTCCAATGAAAACTCAAGAGGAATTCATTGATGTGAACGCAACAGCACTAAAACAGATGGTATCTTCATACAAATATCGTTGATTGACTGCATATCATACTCTTTTAAAAACTACTTTTGATATACTTTGAAGCATATCAGGCCATCTCAAAGCATATATAATGCAACAATGTTACTAAAGTAATGAAATTTAATGATTGGCAAGTTAATCTGAGCATTCCACCCAAATTATACATCAGTCATTTTGCACAAACAGAAAGTAAAACAGAAGCAATGACTTGACTTGTCATGAACTTTCATTTTGGAGACATCTATTTGCAAGAACACGTTCACATAAATAGAGTATAATGAATGGCATGAACAAGGTATCGGCCAATCACCTCTTAAGATTAGAGTTAAATTCAGGGTTTAGGTTTACACAAAAAAACAGAAAGTTATCGGTCTGTTTTGCGTGCAAATAAACACGACACTTTACATTCACAGATCACCGGAGTATTTAGAAACAAACCTGAGGTGATTACGACTTCATAAACACAATCATCAGACTGTGGTTTGATGTGCAAGCAGAGGGGACAAAATGAAACTAATTTTGGTAAACGTCAGTGCTGAACTTGCCACTGTCTTACTCTCCAGTTTACTGTTATGTAAGCTTAGCTACATTTTTTATAATTATTACCTGTGTGGACACCAGATGTTCCAACATTGACATCATTTTCGTCATCAAAGTCTATCCGGACTCCACCGGAATTGCTGGTGCTGACACCGCACCCTCCGCTGCGACACAGTGATATAGGTACAACACCATAGACATAGGCTAACATGATAGGAACACCAATTCCTGAGAGAGAGAAAGGGGAAGAACAACACAAGGTCAGTAGACATCATTCTCAGAAACACACCAAAGAACGACAAAAGGGTCGACAAACTGAGTAGTAGGTTTGGCTAATAACTTTCAATTGGTCAGCAGCCAACCCATTTTGATTAGCTTATATCAACAAAAAACATGTGATGTGGACAAGCTGCAAAGTTACCACATTTCATTCACTCAACCATGATCCATGAGAAAATTTATGATGCAACCTCTATCAAATGGAGTGAGACTTCAACCGTTCAGGTTGAGGTCTCACTGCCAGAGAAATTTCAACTTTGCAACTAAAGCATACACGAAAATGAGTCACGGTTGGGTATTCTGATTTGTGATGCCGACCTAGTTATTTCCTCTCACGCTACAGTAAATACACTTCTCTGATTTTATTTTATTTGTTATGCAAATAGAGAACACACACAGAAAATGATACAAACTAGAAAAAAGAACATGACAAGAAGGAATTACAAGAACAAATCCCTCTTGGACTTGACAAGTGCTCTACTTCGGAAGATCTCTTGCCATCTAAGCTTTCAATTGGTCAGCAGTCAACCCATTCTGATTTAGCATATATCAACAAAAAACATGTACATTACCATATCAACAAAAACACTTCAATCGAGTGATTGACACCCTATATATCAAATATTGCACATTCAGATATTCAAATACCATCTGAAATCACTTTAATGCAGGAGGGAAAATTACAACAAGGAAACCAGGAGTGCATCATACTCTGAAAATCATACCGTGTCAGCAAAATGGCAGACATCCAAAATGGCATTCAATTTGTTCTAAGAGTAGCCAAGTATTGAGTCTTTACCAAGAAGATACATGTCTGCTATTAATGCGTAAGGATAGTAATAGCTGGTGCTATTGTGGCTGTGCATGCTTCTTAATATCTTTTTAAGTTTTGTGTCCTGTTTGACATGCAGTGAAGTTGACATCATCTTCCAAAGGAAACTTTCCAAATCGCAAAGATTAATTCCGAAGACTCTCTAAAGTTTGCAAGACATGGACATTGGCAGACCTCTTCTTTTGGTGATAGATCGAGAGAATGGGGAGTATAGATTAGTATAGATTTGTATAGATTGAAGTCTGACACTAGAAGAATCACTACCAGACATAACCAATCACTGGCAGCACAGATGCAAAGGAGGGGGAGGGGTATGGTGGGAGGGGTATGGTGGGAGGGGTATGGCAATTCTGTGGTGACAGGTAGGAAATGAGGATTTCTTTTGACCTCATTTTCAACCATTCCAAGATAATCTGCACGGAAATAATCAATCTCTTTGGAGGGAATTACAGAATGAAATGACAAAATTTGTTTTGCTTGTGAGACACTTGAAGCGGTTTCTTACCGACAGTGAGGGCGGCAATTAATGGAGAGACGATAACTGATATGATCACACTACCAGCAATGGCAAAGTTACGCTTTGTGCGAGATCTGTTGGCATATTTGGCATGGACCTGGGAGAAACAAAAAGAAAGAGAGCATAAAACAAACAATGAGAGGCTCTAGCCATTAACTACATTACACACAAAAACCCCACAGAGACATTCTGTCATCAGTACCTACTGCAGGGCTGCTACTCATTCTCTCTGACATTTTACCCACAATTCAATGCTTTCGATATTCATGAGTGACATAACTGCAAGCATGGGGAAAGAATACATCTATGTGTTCATGCTGTGAATGCATAAATTCATTAACTTTACCTGATGTGGTTATTGGTAAGGAAGATTACCTCCATCTCAACTTGGAAATTATGAACATAAATTTTTTTTTTCTACAGCTAGTCAAAACAATGAAAAAGTCAGGACTGGTTGAAAGTGAGAGGACAGCATAGAGATTAGAGAGGAAGGTTCGAAAAATATCAGAATGTTCCTGTCACTGTAATACGAAACTGGATTTGGCTATTTATGAGTGACTCATCTACAGGTCTTATGTTAATAGGCGTGTAGTTTTAGATTAAAAAATTTCCCCAAAAAGTAATGGACACTTATAGAATTTGGGGTATGCTTGCGGAGCACCTACCTGCGGGAATGGATTTAAAAAAAGCTAATTTAAGATCTATAGGAAAAACCCAGAATGTCCACACCACTGGCACAAAAGGATGGCAGAATGGGAAGGAGGCCATAGGAAATATTAGAC
The DNA here is from genome assembly GCA_009801055.1 of Stichopus horrens. Classification (NCBI taxonomy): domain Eukaryota; kingdom Metazoa; phylum Echinodermata; class Holothuroidea; order Aspidochirotida; family Stichopodidae; genus Stichopus; species Stichopus horrens. Next base: position 4,927 of record VJOZ01033045.1, read on the forward strand.
TGGACTTTGTCAGATGTGGTGTTACAGGTGCTCTCCGCATGGTAGATGGGATGCAGTTGTTGTGTCAGGACAGGTGAAGAGTGATGTGAATGAAGATAAGTGCATGATGTCAAAACTGGCAAAGTGAATATAGATTTTTTTTTAAGTGTGCCTAACTATAAATAAACATCACACATATAGGATTCACAAACCTTTCTTCCGACGTAGACTGGGATACCAATAATTATGGCAGGAATGGCAATACCAGCCACTAAGGCTATGCCCACTGGTGCTCCAACTAATGTTCCCAGCTGCCAGAGTATCTTCTTCTTGCGACTCCACGGTTTCTTCCCCCAAAAGGTGCAACCTGAAGGACTGAAAAAGGAGAAAAAAGAGCAATAAAATAAACATAAAGAGAAAATGTCCCTCCAAGCCCAAAAAATTATTTGAGTAGGGATTCATTTATTAAAGGAGAATACGGAGTTGTAAAATACAACTCACACAACTGTTTACACTTTCTCTCTCCCAATCAAGTAGAGCAATACCTCTTGAACAGATTTGTGGTAAAAAATAATCGGCCAATGACAAATTGTGTAAGAAAGCAAATAAAAAAATTAACAGTTATTACTAAAAGAGCCTGCATAACGAATATGCAACAGCACATGTCTCGCTGGTGTATCAAAAACATACTACTCAAGTCGTCGCTCCGTAGTCGGTATCGGGAATTGTAGTATTTGGTGAGAGGAAGCAGTGTGTTTACAAATAATCTACAAACTGATTACATCATTGCAGTGTCAGTGATCCTGAGTTGTTTTGACAAACTAAATATTCAGTACTAGGATACTTCGCATTGGCTTGTTCGAACAAGAACTCGTTTGATTTGAACAAAAACTGTCAACCAATACGTTATCTTATTTTACACTTTTTGTCAATATGTTACGAGAGTATGAAATCATATGGTACTGTAGTATTAGCCACCTGAAACCTATTTATTTTGCCACACTATCTGAATGGTACAATTAAAAGCCTTTCCAAACTTTTGGACACAAAATTTAAATGTTTTGCTTTTTGCCTACACACGCAATCATTTGCAAGTTCAGATCCATGTACTTCCTACTATAAAGCATAGCATGGATATATTGTTTGTGCAGGTCAATATTTGAGTGCATAAATTACTGCGATAAACAATACCAGAGTTTAGCTTGATTACCATATAAATTCTTCTGGAAAGTCCCTTTCATTCAAGCATATAACTTACAATGCAAAAAACTTTACAATGCAGTGTCAACTTTATTGAAGTGTGGCTACCTATTGTCCTTCACTTCTGAAAACAGGTGCTAACATTAATTCAAGGAAACTCACACACACCGCAAATAAAATCAGGTTACAGTACAATACTACAGTGAATACATACATTATGACAGAAAGACATTTAACTACACTGGTGACAAGAGCACCCCTCCCCCTTGAAACAAATTTAAAAAGAAATGTCTACAGTATGACATATAGCAAAACATTTTATTGAAGAGACGTCAAGTAAAGGTAAGCAAGGTACAAGACCTGTGCAAACAAGCAAGATAAGGCAATGTACAGTTGGAGATCATGAAGGTAATATACAATGCACATTACCCCTGCAACTCAACACCTCTCCTACTCCACACCTCCCATCATACTGCAACCATACTACACATACACACTTACCCTGTAACTCCACATACCCTACCCCTCAATCAGATTACAAACACACTGAAATACTGAACACAATACTCTGCACCTCAAAATCCCGCTTCTCCCATATGTCTCCCTTACCATCATATTATAAACATTACTACAAACATATTGCAAGACCACTAACCTTTGGCCCCACATCAACCACTCACTTCCCCCCACCACCCTTTTGATCACAACCATACTTGAATACTCATCACTCTTTCCCATTTAGAGTATGCACACAGTCATACAGCATGTACTAACAGCTTGTACATACCGTACTGTCCTACAGTATCAATCTACTGTACAGATATGTATATTCTATCTGGAGTTTTCATCATAACAGATGTTGTGACCAAAACAAAATGATTATGTGTCACAAATTACACATAGCTAAAACAATAATTTTAAAAAAAGTTTGACAGACAGCTGACTAGCGGTCCATGCCATTAATCACTCCCATACAGTACATGATGACAGTATGGCACATGTACAGTAATAATTGTTACTCTCATACTGCGAATCCATGGATTAAAACCAAACGAAAGCTATGTGTGCACTTACTTGCATTCTTAGTGCCATTGTTATTAACCATAAGATCACAATCAAGATGCTAAATCTGTCTGTCTGACAATTATGAAAAGTACCTTCCCTAAGGTATCCTAATGACAACAGACCAGGTACTGGTATGTAGTACGGTTGAACAAGCACCAACCCTGCAGAACCTGAACAAGGGAAGGTTCCTAACAAACTAGAGCTTCTGGGACTGTCATGAAAATTCTCTTCTTTGGTCGTACATCTTCATTGTCTACAATAGTAATCACCCTTCTAGCATTGTACTGTCGATGGAGGTGTGGTACAGTTGTGTAGAGGTGAGTCAGCAGGCACTTAAGTAAAACCTAACTTTTCATGTTGTTCTCAAACTTAGGAAATTAGAAGTCTCAGTGTGCAACCACAAGAGTACTCCCAACACTTGTCAGATGATGACTATATTTGGATATACTTACTGTACATAGATTTTCTGAGCAATGCCAGAATTTACATTTAAAGGTTGCAGCATATGAAACACAAGGTTAGTAGAGGTAGCAATGCATGAGTGCAAACAAGGATAAAATACAGTCTATGATGGAAATGTATTCAAAGTGAACCAATTTCAGGTGGTTGTTCACCGGATGAAAACATGCAAATTGTGAATGGTCCTTTCCAGGCTAAGTTGTCCTACTGGCTACTACTGTACTTCTGTGAGTGCATTTCTGAGGTGTCCAGGATGATTCAGTGAGGGCGCCCTCTCCTTGTTTGGCAGATGTGCATTAAATTTGACAGAAGAACTTCTACATATCTCCCTTCATATAGTACATGACTTGACATATTACATCTGAGTCCACAGCAGGGACTAACACAACCTCACTGCAGACTCAGATGTTTTGAAGGACAACCTCATTAGAATCTGGTTGTCTGAAGGACAACCCTCATCCTACAATCAGTTTGTCCAAAAGACAACCTCATTAGAATCTGGTTGTCTGAAGGACAACCTTGTAACAAACTCTGATTGTCCTAAAGATGTTTTGGACATCTGGGACACTGGGACTATGATTGAACTTGATCACTGTTACAGAATTTGAGTGTCAGTTTCAGAGTTTGGGTTGTGATTCGAATGAAAGAAATCAAGTATATACTGTACTGTGAAAAATATTATTAGTCTGCATCTGTAGTTTTAATTTTCACTAAAAAAAAGTTAATATTTTCATTGGCTTCAGTTGACCTTCAGTGTTTTATTCCAATAAACTAAAACTAGATTACCAATACTGATTAATCTGAAATTATGACTCCACATATCTGGTAAAAATAATAAAAGAAGTCACCAACAACATTTGGCTGACTGTCCTAGATGTTGACAGCATGGTTTGATTTGACTCGCACCAACATTGGATGTAAATCAAGAAAAGTGAATCAGTGTAAATGGTCAAGAGACGGTAGAAAGATATTTGCAAGATGCTGGAAAATAACTTTATATTAATGTGTTGACAATATGAACTAAACTCACTACCACCCGCAACGACAAAACTATTCCACAGTTAAACAAAACTAACTTCAAACTGGTATAAAAGAGCCACCCTTGTTATGCAATGACACAAATGGTTAATTTTGCCAAATTCTACAAACTGCAGGACTTAACACATCTCCCGAAATCAATCTTATCTCTCTCAAAGAGCAAACACCAATGTACTCTACAACTGCATCATCTTCTGCATGACCTTTGTAAATGTATCCTGGCTAATTAATTCCAACCTGTAACACACAAGGCTGCTACAACACTAATATCACTAGCTCATGCCACGAAAACCCACACAATTGTACAGTACAATTAGCTGCCTATTGCAATGTTTCTCAGTGCCTGAATTTCAATATGTTGCCATGGACGCAATCTAACCACACTCTATAAGGTGAAAGAAAGGGTCACTTAATTCTCTGAAGCAGTTTTTGATTGCCTGAGGATCATTGTAACGATCAATAACAAATCTTTATAAATCCAACTGATGCTCTCCTTTTTCTCATTTTGAAACAATCTGATGCCTTTTACCTGATCCGTGGTTACTGCATGTGGTAAGCCTCGAGTACAGTACATTCACAAAGGGTTTGAGAATGCATGGATCTCATTGGCTGACCAGCATGCAACAAGTAATGAGCTAGAACATCTCATTACCCAGAGTGTACCGAAAATCGACTTACCAACAACCAAATAGTTACCTTGAATCAATTCTCACACAGGATTTACGTTACCAACTGACAGGCACATCGAATGACGAACAAGGAGAAACCTACAAACCATCTGACAGCTTAAAATTAAAACCATCAAAATGTACACGACCTTGATTTGAACTCTGCTTTCAGTTAGCTCACAATCATTCGAGTAAGCATAGAAGGAACATTTTCAAAGCAAACTGGACAGTATGAGTAAGTTATTCATCATTCATCCAGCGGTCAGTTTTACTGCAATGTACAGTAGTTTGAGACTGTGCAGACAGTATTTCTTGCAATTTTACTGCAGTGCACATGCTGTACCTGCTGTACACCTCTCAATGAATATACAACAGTTTAAAGGGAAACAGGATGTTTAAAATACAGCAACATGGTATGCAAAGAAAAAAGCTTTAATCATTGCTAAACCATTCAGTCTCATCGATAAACATATGCAAAAGCTCCACCTCCTCAAAACATTATGCTAGTGGTGAGTCACAAAGGTGCATCATTTGAATTTTGAAAAGTTTGAGGGAACAAATTTAATAGTGAACAACAAATAACTGAATTTCTATCTGTGAGGAACTTATTTCTTGAAGGGAAGGCCATTGTAATTCCCAGTGGCGCAGCCAGAATTATTTAACAAGGGGGGCCAAACATGCCGAAAGACTATCTAAGCGGAGCGCCACATCGGTTGGCGCGGAGCGCACAGAAAATTTTGAAATAT
>VJOZ01033063.1:0-17019 GCA_009801055.1 Stichopus horrens
GTAGATTAGAAGACTGAAGATTACATATGTTACCAGCTTCATGCAATGTAAACATTGTAGTCACAAATCTTGAATTAGCTGCAAACAATGTAAAAAACGAGCCTTTACTAACGTTCTACCATCATTTTAATGTAAAGCTGAATAAACAGTTCTGACTTTATTGCATTTTGGCATTTTGGAGCTATTTCAGAATATCTTGTAACTGGAATTCATGCTACAATGGTACACAAAATTCAGTATTATATTTGCAATGTACCACAAAGTGCCCCACAAATTCGTCCAAGATTGTATCCCTTTCAGTTGATCCTATGGCAAAAACTCATCAAGCTCCTTTTCATGAGAGCTTTTTTGAAATGTTTGATTCAACACTGCATTCAAGATGAAGGCTGTTATTCATAGCTGTCTGAAACTTATTATCTGTACTTTTGTTTCTCTCTTTTGTATAAATAACCACACATATATGTCATCATTTGTTTTCTTCCACTGTGTAACCTTTCAGTCAGAATTGATGAAGATATTTTGCTTGCAACATCGTTGCTAATTAAGGTTGGGCCGCACCAGTAAAATCAGTACCGGTATTCACAGTTCATCAGTACCGGCATTACTCTAAGAACCAGGATTGACGATGTGTTCAACGTGCTAAAAACAAGAGGTTCTTTGCCTTGGTAAATGTAATAAAAACAACAGTTTTTGTGCCCTTTATGATATTTATGTCTTCATGTAAATTGTCAAAAAAAAAAATTAAACAGCAAGGTAAAAAGTTTCATTTTTGCAGTTTTAGCATGATTTGAGAGCAGTACTGTATACAGCAACTCTCAACATATCTAGTCACCATTTGCTGCCTAGAAATTTCTTAAGTCAGGTGATCTGATTACTGTACATTAGTTACAAATTATTTTCTCACTCACAATGATTGAAAAGTTGTTGTGCTACAGTTGTGTAGCCACAGGCTCAAAGTCATGAATACGAGTTGCTGCATTACTACCACAGTATGTATTGTTGTTTTTATCATATTGAACTGGGCATAAAACCTCTTTTGTTTTTAGCATGTTGAACAGCTGGTCAGCCCAGTGCTTTGAGTAATCCCGGTACTGATTCACTGCGAATATCGGTACTAATTTTCCTGGTACTGCCCAACCCTAATAAACAATCCTCTTTCGTTTCAGTTTGAGTTTAAAAAAAAAAAATTCAGAAATTGAGTACTTCATAGATTGTTTCTGCTTTAGCCAGCATTGCTTTGCTGTCAGTTTGATAAAGGGCATTACATTGCATGCTGCATTCTCAGTTCAGTTAAGTACTACGGTAGTGGAGTACATGGATCAGCATTTCTAAGGACAAAAGGAAACTGAGTGTTTGGGATGTGATAAACTGTGGATTACCATTGGTTAAGACTTAACAACTACAGTAAAAATAATTTTCACGTAAGGAATCACAGGGCCTTGATTATAGGGGCCTTGTTGGTTCTTTCCGTTAGTAAAGGAACCTATGTAGTCAGGTTGGCTTGTATGGGTGTGCGTGAATGTTTGTCTGTGTCTCTGACACTTGCTTAGATACACTCTAACTCAATAGAGGAAAGTCGGATGAAAGTCAAACTTGTTAAACATGTTTGCCATATCGAAGTGTGCCCTATTATTTTAGTGGAGGTCAAAGGTCATCTGGGAGAATGGGGGGCAAACTGTTTCTCTGACACTTGCTGGGGTGTATTCTCTAACTCAACAAGGGAAAGTCAGATGAAAGTCAAACTTGGTATGTATGTTGTTGAGATGTTCAGAATTTTTTTCCAAGGTCCAAATGGACCATGAAGTCTTCCAAAATTTTTCTTTCTCTGCATATTTTGCTTATCAATGTGAAAGGTCTGTCAAATTAGCATTGTGGTAGTGGAAACTGGGGTGTTCAAACTTTTTGGGCCCAAATGGGCCACACAGGCTCTTTTATGAAATCATGAAATATGCTTCTCCTGCAGATTGTATGGTATTCAGTTGAAATTGTGACACATCACTGCTATGGTAGCAGCTCCTTCAGGTTGTCTAGGATTATTGATCCCATATGGTGCCATGTGGACCATTTTATTAAATTATTCTCTTCTGCGTATGTTGCTTTACAACGTGACAGCATTGTCACATTAGCATTGTGGTGTAGTAAAACCTGGGACATTTGAAGGTTCAAGGTCCAAGTGGACCATGTGGGCCATTTTATGAAATCATGCAAGTTACTGCTTCTCCTACAGATTGTATGGTATTACATTGAGATTGTGTCATGTTATTCCTATAGTAGTGGTTCCATCAGGTTGTTCAGGATTATTGGTCCTATATGTGCTATATGTATTGACCATTTCATGAAATCATGCAAAATGTTTCTTTTTCTTCATATTTTGCTGTACAATATGAAAGCTTTGTCAAATTCACTTTGGGGCAGTGGAACCATTTGCAGTGTTCAATATTTGTGGGTCCAACTTCAAAATGGGCCTTATGGGCCATAAATTGTAATATTGTGCAAACAGATAGTTTTTTCTACAAATTATATGTTACAAAATTGAGGATTTTTTATATTAGTACTTTGCTAGTCAATGCCTATGGCTGATCAGCATTTGTAGGGACAAATAGTGCTATTTGTACTGCCATTCATTTGTTTTCATTAGTTGTAGCTTGCTGTTCAACGGGTATTATTCAGTTTTCTAACATAGGTAATTTGTCTCACAATATAGTTAGTCAATATTGGGATGTATTTTTTACATTTGGAATGCTGTAAGCCATCTGTGTTCCTCTCAATCACCTTCTGCCTCTGTGGCCAGTCAGGTCAGAGAGTTCTAGGCAGCTCGCTGTTTAAACGTTAACTCCCTGTTTGAAAATATACTGCATGGGTCAAGAGAGGGGGAAGACAAATTCCAATTGATGGTCATTAACATTCAAGTTGGTTTTACTTGAGACTACTTCTGCAATCTCCAGCATTCCTTAACTTTTCAGCAGTTTGATAAAGGACATTGCATGCTGCCTTCTACTTTTTTTTTTTTATTCCTTGCCTATGGCATGCATTGAATCTCTGCAATGGTGATGGTGTGTGTTTGTGTGTGATACTTTGCTTGATTACACAATATCTCAAGAAGGGTAACCATGACTGATCTCATACTTGGTGTGCAGATTGATCCTACAGAGTAGATGATCTCAATTGTTTTTGGTGGAGGTCAAAGGTCATTTTAGGTCACCAGAGGTCAAACTGAAAACCTTGTTTACACAATATCTTAAGAAGGATAGTCTTGACTTATCGTATACTTGGTGTGTCTGTTGGTCATACTGAATAGATGATCCTATTGTTTTTGGTGGAGGTCAAATGTCATTTGCGGTCACCAGAGAGCAAGCCTTGTCTACACAATATCTCAAGAAGGATAGTATTGACTGATCTCATACTTGGTTTGTCGGTTGGTCATACTGAGCAAATGATCCCTATTGTTTTTGGTGCAGGTCAAAGGTCATTAGAGGTCACTGAAAGTCAAAGTGTGAAAGCCTTGTCTACTTGATATTTCAAGGCTAACCTTGGCTAATCTCATATTTTGTGTTATTGGTTGTTCACACTTAATAGATGATCCCTATTTTTGTTTTTTGGTGGACATCAAAGTTCATTTAAGGTCACCATAGGTCAAACTGTGGGAGCGTTGTTCCCTTTATATTTCAAGATGGTTTACCTTGACTGATCTCATACTTTGTATGTGGGTTGGTCATGCTAGGTAGATGATTCCTTTAATTTTTGGCGGAGGTCAAAGGTTATGTGAGGTCACCAAAGGTCAAACTGTGAAAAACTTTTTATATGATATATCAAGATGTGTAATTTGACTGATCTCATACTTAGTCATACTGGGAAGATGATCCCTATTGTTGTTTGTGGAGGTTAAAGGTTATTTTGAGGTCAGGAGGGATTGCTGATAGATGAGGCCAGAGGTCAAACTATGAAACCTTGACTGATCTTAGACTTGGTGAGTAGATGATTCCTGTTGTTTTGGTGGAGTTCAAAGGTCATTTGGGGTCATGAGAGTTCAAACTGTGAAAACCTTGTCTACGTGATATTCCTGAGCATTCTTTTGCAAATGAGTATGTTAAGAAAGAGAGGGATCTAATTTCAAGATTTTGTGTCATTTTCTGAAGAGGTCAAAGGTCACTTGACATCAGCAGGCACCGTATTTAGAAATCAATTTGTGAACAGAGGCTTTACAGAGTTTGATTCAATATTTGGATGTGGTACTGTATGTGGGTTATCCTCCATGAATATGGGCAAGGAATCATAAAATCGTCTGACTTTCTGGTTTTCTTTGCAGAAGAAGTTGTTCAAATCTGGCTTTATATACAAAGGTCATTATGAAGGATGGTATTGTACTTCAGATGAATGTTTCCTACCAGAGAGTCATATAAAACATAGCATCAGTGAGCAAGGTGAAGAAATAAAAGTAAGTCCACAGTTCTGATACTGTATGAAGCACCAAAGAAATGCTATATATCAGGTAAGTGCATGGAGCTATAGACAATGATTTCTGGATATCAGCTAAAATTTCATGTTAATTTCCAATGACATCATTTTCCAGAAACTTGAAGACAACATTTTAGCAGTAATTAACTTTGATGTCCAAAGTGTTTTCGTAGATAAAAGCAAGCAAATGAAAATATTGCCAACTTTTTATTGGTTCTGCATTTCTTACCACTGTTTCAGTGTCAGTGGTAAATGTTGCTTTTAATGTGTGCATGTTTTTGTGTGTATGTATCTATAGCTCTTGCTTGGTGGACACACTTGCTGTAACTCAGTAGGAAGTAGCTGGATAAAGGTCAAACTTGTTGTGTGGGTTTGCTATTTCCGAAGGTGTGCCTTATTGCTTTTGGTGGAGGTCAAAGTCCATCTGGGGCAATGAGACCAAAACTTTACAAAACATTTTCAGCATAGTGTTTGAAGTTATAAAGCTTGGACAAAGTTTATTTTTGTATGGATGGCACTATGGTAGTGTTGCCTTCAGAGTACTCATGGTTTTTGAATGAAAGGTTCAAATTGGCCATTTAATGAAATCATGCAAAGTGCCTCTTTTCCTACAGATTGTATGGTATTCAGTTGACATTGTGTCACATTACTACATTATGGTAGAGGTTCCTTCAAGTTGTTCAAGATTATTTGCCCCATATGGGGTCCATATGAATCATTTTTGATTCCTTGCCACAGGCAAAAGAAATCTATGCAGTCCTGATGTCGTGTGTGTGTGTATTCCACCCAATCTAGATAATCCACTCAATCCATCCAATCAAAATTGTCCAAAGTGCTTCTTCTCTGTCATGCTTTTGTGCATTTACATGAAAGTTGAACACAATGTTCCATACGTGGTGGACTTTGTGGGTGTTCAAAAAGTTTTTGTCCACGGTCCCATGCGGCCCTATGGCCCATTCTATGAAACTGTGGAAAATGCTTCTCCTCCTACAGATTCTCTTGTATACTGTTGATGGTTTGTCACAATAATACTCTATTAGTGGTTCCTTCAGGGTGTTCAGGGATTTTTAGTCCAAGGCTGCATGCAGACCGTATGGCCCACTTTATGGAATTCTGTTCTAAATGCTGCTTTTTGCACATGCTTCAATGGATTTGGATGTAACATGGACATGGACAGAGCTTGAATAATAGAGCCAGTGTCTTTTCAGCCAAACAAAAAGTTTTACAAAACTGAACTGAACAGAACTGACCCTTGAGGTTAATGTATATGAACATTCCTGCTAGTAATGAAAATGTTATTTTAAGTCAAACAATAATTTTAGCCATACCAAGTCCTGCAGAGGTAAATAGGGGACTATTGTGCAAATAGCCACCCATGGAGGCATATTCTGATATCCTAGCCGCCCCTAACTAACCACTAACCCTAACCTTAACTTATGGACTACCCCAATGTTATAATCGTGCAATGTAGCATAATAAGTACAGATGTTTTTGTGCAGTTATTGTTTACAAAAAGTTGATCCTAAGTAGTGGTTCTAGGCTAGGCTTGCTACCATAGATATCAACAGTACCTTTTTATCTTTGATTCTTCTGCTAACCACCATTTAATGTATGAAGAATATTTCATCAAACAAGTTCCATGTAATTGTGGGAATTGGTGTATTTGTCCATTTCAGAACTATATGGACAGCAAGCATGCCAATTACTTAAAAAGATTAGTTTCAAACATTCTGGCAAATATGAGTTCAAAAATCTAAAACCCAGGCAACTCCTTTTATCACTGCCACAGTCTAAACTATATGTATAGCCAAATGCTTTATGTACAGCCAAATGCTTTATGTACAGCCAAATACTGTATGTACAGCCAAATACTGTATGTACAGCCAAATACTGTATGTACAGCCAAATGCCATACAAAAACGTGATAACGTCCCTCTCACTCTCAACGGCAATGAATACAATATGCTACAAAACACGATTAGTCCAATGAGAGGCTCTGCTGTTCAAAGCTCATACAGAGAGAGAGAGAAGTCGAGACATCCTCTCTCTGCAAAGTCTAATCGAACACTGAAGCTACTGATTGTGCAATCTCGTGTAATTCCGAGGTGAAGTTTGATGAGTGGTAGAATCAGTGCCTGGAACTACAATCTTGGACGAAAAACCTTGGGACACCCCGTGCCCCCGTTCAATGTTGGCTATAGGATTGCTGTTTGAAGGGTACATTCACTTCTATAGCACAACATTCGAAAGGGGTGCAGGGTTTCATGTTATCCTCTCACCTAAAATTCAGTATTATATTTGCAACATANNTTGAAATAAATGCATGTTGGTGATGAGATATGCAACTCCTTGGATTGCCCTCTTGTTGCATTTTTGCTTTTGCTTTTTTTTTCTATTGACTTGTTTTATGTTTCATTATTGTCATGCTGTAAGTTAATGAATGTAGTCCTATTTCCTGTAGTGGCTGTATTGCCGCTGGTGAGTCCATATGTCACCCACGTCCTTTATTATTACATAATTTTGCATAGTACCCACAAGATATGAAACAGTTAAAAAAATCCCAAAGCAAATATTTTACATAGAGAATGTATTTAGAAAGTAGGTTCTCATCATAATTCGATCGGAATTAACTCAGACAAAATCAGAAATTGCATAGATGAAAAGATCATACTCACAAATGGGTTTTAGAATTTCCTCCAGTAAAGAAAAAAGTCTGTGGCTCCTTCATTTTCCAATTTTGTATTCAAATGTTTTTTGTCTTTTTAACAGCAACTCTACCCTATACAGGAAATTTTATTTTATCGTGTCATCAAGTAAATGTTTGTAGAAACAGCTAATTCAGCAAAATGCAACAATTTATTTCATTGACAATGGTAAAATGAAAATAAAGTTGTAAAAACAGCTTACTCTGTAAGAAACTAATACCTATGATGTAGAAACCAATCGACGATGTAAAAAATAATACCAATAAATGACAAATCTTTGAAACGATCATGTTAAAAGAAATGCCAATAGTACAAACAGAATTCTTTTAGCATATGTGTTCAAACCAATATTCTGACACTTTTGCCTTTTAAGTAGATTACAAAAAAAGAATACAGAAAACTGAAACATTAAATTTCCTCATGGCGATGACAACCGTTAGCCTGCAAGCTGTTTGAAGTTCATGAAACTCTGAAGCACACATAAACTTTGGCCTGTAAATACAAACAGTCCACAATGTGACTTTGAATTTGCAGAAGTAGTTTGCAATTTTACTAAATGTTTGCTCATAAAAGCAGAGAAGTCAGAAGTCCTGAGAAACAAATTTTAGTCAAACGTTGATTTACATCATGTATCAGGCTGTTTTTGTGAAAAGCTGACAAAATCACGTAGGTCTACATACTTTATCTTCAAGTGCTAATGTCCTCATGGTACACTTGGCACCTATGCTCTAACGTTATTGTGCTAGGTAAAATTATCTGGGGTTAATACATACTAAAATACTAGGTGTTGGTCTCATGAAATGAGCCAATAGTAGCAATTGAACAATGAGAGAAAATAATGGCACCTAGGCTAACTTTCACCTTCTCACCAGATTTGCCTAGGGCAGAAATATGATATCGCTAAAGAGAGACCTAAAACAGTTGAAGGAGAGTAGAATATTACTATCAGGGATGAAATTTAGCGATCGTATGCCACAACCAAAATTTCTGTTGAACGACCAAAGTAACTTCATCAGGTAGTCCTTTGGACGACCAANNCCATGCAACCAAAATATTTAACATAAACTCTATTCCAAAACATGTCTGTTTTCTTTCACAAAAAAACCACCAAAACAACATGAAATCCACGGTACGTACAACGCGAAGCAAATAGCCTCATGTTCCAACTGATTTTTCTGTACCGAACATGCACATAATCTATACAGCAATTAACAGATCAATGACTAGCAAGCAGTATTCCGCCATTTTGCTTACTAAAATACTGTGCAATATGGGCCACATGCAACAAGAGTTGATACATTAGTGTCGAGCTTCGTGGAGTTTTTAAACCCCTATAATTAAGGCTAGTCCAAGTAGCATATTATTCAACCAATCACAGTGCAGAAGTTTCCTGCTAGCTTACAGAGTATTTGAGATTAACAAAATGGATTGTTTTAGTAGAGGGGTAAAAAATGTTTTAGAACTGTTTGATTCTCTGGGATCATGTTCTCGCACCGGTGCGAAAACATTTCTTGGAAAGGACAGTGGAATGATTTGGCAGTTGAAGCAAATAGGATTCAGTTAAGCCACTCAGATGATGAGTGTTGTCTGTTTACAGCATTGGTTTTCTGTTCAATAGACCCTTCATGCTGGAGAAACCCTGGGCATTACTTTAAAGTTACAAGTCATTAGTATAATTTAGCTGTGGAAAGTTTCAACCTCTACAAGAAAGACAAATAAAAACATCGTCTTGAAACTACAAAATACACATTTTGCACATTTCTTGTTGTTATATGTCTTTTGTGGAGGACGACCAGATTTTTGCGCTGGTTGTCCTTCGGACAACCATTTTCAGTTGCTTTAAGAATCATCCCTGACCATGTTATTTACGTAGCTAATCAGTCATAGGTCCTTTCCCCACCATCACTCCCATAATTTCTCACGATGGCTGTGATTGGCTTCTACTGAATTTGGTATAAAAAACAATGGTTTTAGTTCAAAGTTGTGTGCATAACTAAAACAATTGTCCAGAGTCTGCGAGGGCAGAGATCAATGAGGGAAGTAAACAATCTTACGGAAGAGCAGTACAGTAAATATATGGATATTTCTTCAGAGGTGGCGGAACCAAGATTAGGAACAGAGACTTTCCAGCCCAAGCAGACTCTGCAGAGTCTACCCGCAGATTCACTTGTGCAACGCTGATGGTTCTTCACAATGATAGTCTGGTAACGGTACCATCAAGGTGTTTAATGATTCTTAGTTCAAGACTCTATGTGAATCCTATGGCCCATTTTATGAAATTCTGTTTGAAATGTTGCTTTTTACACGTTCTTTCATGAATTTGTATTAAAACCTGACCACTATGTTCCCTGGGTCATAGTCCATGTGGGTTGTTAAATAGCCTTCAGTTCAAGGTACCTGCAGGACCTCTGGTCAACTTTACGCAATTATGGGAAGTGCCTCTGCTGCTACAGATTCTCTTGTAAAATGTTGTTGGTCATACATGATACTGTGTTAATGATAATCTTAGGATGTTCATGAGTTAGTGGTCTGTTGTTCCATGTGGGTCCTATTGCCCATTTCATGTAATTCTGCTGCTCCTACTTTTAAAGTGCCCTTAAAACATCTCAAATAGGGCCTATCTCTATCGGGTATGAATGATAATGTATTAATTGGGCAGTGTCAGTTGATGCACAAACAGAAACTCTGTATTGCCTCCAGGTGTGTTGCTCAGTTTTGAGAGACATTACGTTGTTTCATGAACTTAGTTAGTTGTCCTAAACTTGTCAACTTTGTGCCAGGTTTCCTCAATATAAGGTTTCTAATGACAGATTTAAGGTCAAACTAAAAGAGTCTCCATTATGTGCCACCTACAAATGACCACTAATGAGCAAACAGTTCATGATTTAAATCGTTTTTTTGAAAAATTCTAACAATTTTGTTTTTCACATCAGTACTGAGTCATATGCCCACAGCCAGAACAAACAGCACATATGAAAAGTACATATCCTCATGCAGACTGGTGATGATTTGTCATAATGATATATAATGGCACCTTCAGGATGTCCAGGTATGAGCTTCTGTGCTGATTTTGCTCTAATTAGGTTAGAAATGTGAGAAATTACAAGACAATTCAAAGATAGTAATTGTTTCTTTTTGGAAATATTACTGGTTCTGATAAAGAAAGGCAGCACCAGATGGATTTGTAAAAGCACTAAGTAGTACTGGTTCACAAAATAGCTATACCAATGAGTACTGCTTCACTGCCCAACCCTGTTACTTAGTTTGTATATGATAAATTATTCCCCTTATGCATACAAGTCAATGGCAAATTACAGATATATACCATTCTATTTCATTATTAATTACAGGTTTCACTTGAAAGTGGCAATCCAGTGGAGTGGATGACAGAATCCAACTATTTGTTCAGACTGAGTCAATTTCAAGATGAGTTGATATACTGGCTTGAAAGTAACCCCATGGGTGAGTTGTTACAAATACAAGTTTTCATTGTGAGCCTTTTGAACATGTTTGGGATTCCGCATCGATCATTTAGCAAGCTACAATGTGGAATCAGGCCACGACAGCAAATTTCCTCACTTAGGAGTGCAGAGGGAACTTTCAATGACAAGTCATCTTATTACAGGGATGGGAAAGGTCATCAAAGTTCCTCATTCATTCAAGTACTTCATTTGATATGTTTTATGTAAATGCTCTTCCCCTAAAGTTTCAGCTAATCCATTCAATTTGAACTGAATGAGATGATTTTAAACTTTGTATCCTATAGCCCAACCACCCTAAGCAGTGACAACCTCTGCTTTCAAATATGGTGTCGACCATGACGTTTCTGTAGAAACTCCATCAGAGGCACTTATCGAGGACTGCCCACTGAACAGTGGCTCTCTACTAAGGCTGAAGCCCCAACTTTTCTTCAGCTGACAACTGACAAATCTTGAACATGTATAATGTTGTTGATCAGACACACTGGCACTGCATATGATTATGACTGCATATACATCGTTGTAGTTGAAGCAGGTTACTGACGTTAGGGAGGACTGTTAGGCAGACCATGTGCATTTCACTGAAGGTTCAAACCGGGCCGGTTTGTCCTCAAATTTTCATCTTGTATTTATTATTTGTCAATGTCAAGAGAAATTCAACATGGGGTTTTTCAGAAGGTAGGGACATAAATTCTAACGAACCTATTTCTGCTTTCAAAATATCGTATGGCCTTGGTTAAATTTGAGGCTGTTAACACAGGTAGGCTAGACGGAATGTTAGAACTTAGGCCAAACATTTGTGTATTTCTAGGCCAATCTCAGTGCATGTAAAGTCGAATGAGAACCGCCAAATTCAGTTTTTTGCTCAACAGATCTATTGCACTTGCCACTGCTTTTTATTGACNNGCTTGACTGCACGCCCACTGCTGGCTACTTTTAGCCACCGCTGTGGTGAATTTTGAAAAGAGCCCTAGTTGGATGGGTTTACAGTGAGTTCAAGGAGGTCCTTACCCAGCTGCTCTAGAGGATGGTAAACTCTAGACTAGTAGTTTGGTGGCTGGGGCCATCCTGGTCTATGAATGGGGTCTTGCAAGCTCTTGCTAAGGCCCCTTATGATCCAATGCATTCTAGCTCCATGGAGTGTCTGACTGGTAGGACTTTGTTTCTTGTCACAGTGGTGTTGGCAAAAGGAGGAGCTGCCTATAGGCCTTATTTGTTATGGTGGGCCATTCGAGCTTGTAGATCCATGGGTTCACATAGTCCCAGGCCCCCATATCATCTGGCCAAGACTCAGACACTCACTCCCTTTGCAGTGAGATATCTTTTTGTCCTTGAGATTATGACATCTTTGGTCAGCAAGGACAGAAAGTGGTGTCCGGTTTGGGCGCTTAAATGATATCTTCATCAGACAAAGGACATTCATTTGTCCAACAGACCCTTCATCTGCCACAGGTGGCTGTATTCTGTGGCATCAAGAGATACCATTTTGTGTTGGCTGAAGGAGGTCATCGTGCCATGTGCCCAGGGACAAGTCAGGGTCACAAGGTCCAGGGAAAAGCACGTTGAAGGCGTTGTTTTCAAGGGTTTATCCTAAGTAGGAGACTCCTTTTGTTTGTGGTGTTTCAAGAAGAGTAAGTGCGTTTGATCTCAAACTTGTCATGTGGATAATTCATGTTTGTTTTAATATAACCATGTTGCAAGAATTCACAAAGCCTTTTGGCTTTCTGGTGAATTACCTTTTGACGTGGTTCGTTCCCTTCTCCACTGAGTTGCTTTTGTTGGTAAGTGATTGTGTATGTAGAAAAATGAGATATTGGCAAGGAATCACTAAGGCATTTGACTTTGTTTTATTAATACCATTTCAGCCATTCAGCCATCAAAATTTAACCTGATGGTGCGAAGGTGGGTTCAGGAGCCGCTAAAGGATTTGTCGGTGTCTCGTCAGAGAAGTCGGCTGGAGTGGGGCATCCCTGTGCCGGGAGATGACAGTCAAACAGTAAGATCAATGTTGACTGTGTCAGTAAATCAAAATTACTTTCATGATCCTTTCATAATTTACCTGTGAAGAATGTTTTTTACTACTTCCAACTTCACTTATATTCAGCTGACAAGGTTACTGTATGTGAAAATCAGCAATTTGCAGATTAAACATGTCTTTTGCCTTTGTGTGAATTTTCAGAATATACCAACACATATCTTTGTAATGGTTCCTAGGAAATGTTTCTCACAGTGGTTTTGCACTTTGTATCACACACCATTAATATTGGGTGTAAATGATAAGGGTAACTAAGTACTGGCATAGACAGGGGCCATGTCCCCCTGTTACCCTCTAAAAAATGAGAGATGAAAGAAAAATAAAGAAAAAGTAAAATAAGAAGTGCAAAAGAAGAAAATGCTTTGTGATTGCTGGAAGCAGTTGTACTTTTACCATGCAAGAAATCACACCCATGCCTTTGAATTTTTTAGTGTAGGATGGCAAAGGAAGATATATGCATTATTTATGCAAGATGGCCTAGAATGCACTAGAAGCACCATACATACTGCCTTGTCTATACCCTGCCAGCTTGCACCAAGCATGTAAATATTTTAGGAAAATACCAGGATAAACATGGACTCACTTATTATCATTCCTTTGATTGCTTCTTTCCGCTACCCAAGTGTAAAATGGCCACAGCAGAGGTATTGAGAGCCCAATTGGCAGCTAATTGTTGGAAAGGGGTGCACTTTGGTGTGGTGCATTCTGTTCCAATTAAGTTACTATTGACAAGAAGACCATTTCTTAAAGCAAAAATTAGAATGTTTACAATGTAACTTCTGTGCATGAAAATTGTGTTTTCCAATGTTCTGAGCAATAATTTTGTAAGACACTTTTCTGTACCAGCTACATACCAGCTGATGGATGCACTCTACTTAAATAGTACTACCAGCACTCTGACCCCCCCTCCCCATTTGCTTCCTAATCAAAACCCCTTTTGAAAATCCTGACTATGCTGGAGCCTGAATAACCCGGTCATTTTCAAACCCTTTAACATCCTCTGGAATCCTATTTGTTTCATTGGAAATTGGTATTGTAAAAGTGCCATTTCTTGCAATGGAGCCAGTATTTTTATCAAAATTTTCCTCATATGCAGTGCATCAACTGTTGGTGGCACTCCATTTACATAGTGTAAAGTTGGTATCTAAAGGAGCCATGTATTTTGCTCCACACAAAATCCTCTAGGGTAAAAGTTGTTGTTAGCTCAGCCCACAAAGTGTGGGTTGAGTGGAGTGTAATGTCTGTCACTCGCTTCAGATGGTTGCCTTCCTTTCAAATTGTGTCAGATTTGTCTGAAAATTGAAGCAGAGGATCCCTACATGCATGGCAACAGATCCTCAAGTGTGCTTTTGCATAGGCTTCAATGAGAGGGATAAGAAATGTTTTCTGTCATTTCAGAGATGTGCTATTCTGTTTAAAGATCTGAGTTGTACATGCTCAGTGTTAATAGTGCACTGTTCATATGTCTGATGTGATCATTTGGAGGGAGTATGTTCATTAATTGTATTGCAGGACAGTCTCCACTAAAAAGAAATCCAAAAAGATGTGACAGATACTGTATATAAACTGTGACAGTGATGCACATTCTTAACAATCAATCTGAGATGCCGAGATATAGGCAAAACTGTTGCAATAATGTTGCACTTCCCCATTTTAAAAAATGGCGCCATACAGGGGGAGCATCCCAATTTGGTGACGTTGGCATCTATTTTTCGTGTTGGGGATGCTTCCAAGAACAAAATAAAAAGGGGTGCCATACTGTCCTGGGGTGGGTGCACGAGGAATGCATTGGGCCCATGGACTACGATAATTTGTGGAAGGGACCCTGCAAGTTGATTTCATACTTTGTACAAAGTTGTACCATTGAGTGTAGTAGTTTTCATCACCTGAGTGGAGGAGATAAGATCAAATGATCAGCTCATACAGAGGGAGGGGGGAGGGCAGGGAGATCAACCTGATAAATCAGCCCAAAAAGCATGTAATTTGTAAATGTATGTGATGTGGTTAAATTTTGGGGAAGTTAGCGGTCATTCATGGGTCTGTGTGGGGGCTCTGATAGACCTATATATTCAGTATGAGTATTGTCATTGTATCTTCTTGTCCTATAACACATTGCCCGTTGGTTCAGAGATGCAACACATCGATCTATCTACAGTGCATCCTGCCTGCATTGCTGTTGTTGTCAAAGTACTTGTTAGCTTAATAACACTAAGATCACTTATACATGGTGAGCGGTTTCTTGCTTTAAGAGTGTACTTATGCAGATTTTGGTATAGAGCATATTCCTTTCCATGCATTGATAGTTGCCTGTATGGACATGTACCTAATGATTGTCTCTTTCCATTCAAGGAATCAATGTTCTTTTATTTTATTAGATATATGTATGGTTGGATGCCTTAATCAATTACATCACAGTTTGTGGCTATCCAGATGGTACAAGTGGTTGGCCAGGGATTAATATTGTTGGGAAAGACATTTTGAAGTGAGTAAAAAGAAAGTTTTGGTAAGTCTCAGTTTCATCCAACTTTATTTCAATCTCTTTCATAGAAATAAGGAAGTTAATATACGTATATGTCTACAAAACAAGATAAAATGATAGTAGAAAAAGACTGCTTGACACAACAAGAAGCTCCAGAGAACTTGTAAGGGCTCCCACCCCTTTGAATGAAAAGAGAACAGTCAATAAATAAAGACAAAAAACTGAATAAAAGAAAAAAGCAACAAGGAAAAGAAACACAAAATAGAAAAAGGGAGAAAAAAGCTATAGACTGAGTCAGTGATAGATGGTGTTTGAGATGTTTTTTGAAAGTGGGCAAAGTATGGTATTCCATAATATTTTCAGGTAAATGATTCCAGAATTTTACAACAAGGAAACAAATACCACAATGTGAGGATTTGAGTCTAAAGTATGGAATCGAAAAATGATTAGAAGAATGAATAGGGTATGCATTATTATCCCTAATAAAGTTAAAGAAGTTACTAAAAATCAGAGTACTGTGGTGTGACCAACTACACAGGAAAATGTCAACGTAATAAATTAATGTCATAAATATAAAATATATTAAAGTTTATGAAAAGGGGGTCTGTATGATGGAGGTAGACCTCCTTACAAATATATCAAATAGCTATTTTGAAGCACAATCTTGGTAGAACTTTGGTAGGGTAAGTACTACCTCAAACAAAAATACAGTAAGAAAAATGCGGAAGGATAGGACTGCTGTATAGAGTAACCAGGATACGTCTCCGGGACCAGGTGGCCAAGTTGGTTGATAATACCAACTCCTTTTGACACTTTTTGTGCGCCATGCTCAGTATGCTTACACCAAGAAAGATGATAATCGCTGAATACCCCGATAGAACTAGTAAAAGTCGAACACTTAATATTAACACCTTTGAGACAGATTATCGTAATAGCAGGATCGAGATAGAGGTCATGCGAAAAACATGAAGAATTGATTTTACTAACATTTGATGATAACTCGCACAAAACCAATTATAAATATTGATGAATTCATACTGAACAGTATCTAAGAGAGACTTAATCTCATTACTGGAAAAGACGAAACCAGTATCATTAGGGTAAGAAACTGTATGAAACTTATCACTGTCTACATGAAGGTGATTAACATAAATAATGAATAGTAGGGGACCTAGAACAGAACCCCTGGAATGCCACATATGATAGATAATAAAGCAGAATTGACATTGTCAATAGAAACAAAATGGTGACGATCACTCAAGTAACTACCAAACAAATCAGTTGCGATTCCTCGGACACATTAGTATCTAAGTTTTTTGAATAAAATGTTACGATCAATTGTATCAAAGGCTTGGAAAAGGTCAAGAAAAATGCCAGATGCAAAATGATTCTTTTCAAATGTATCCAAAATTTTGTTGATACAACTTAGGATAGCATGTGCGGTTGACCTACCGGGAAGAAAGTCAAACTGATAGTCATACAAAAGATTTTACTGAACTATAAAAGAATAGAGACTATTAAACATGATTTTCTCTAAAAGTTTCGAGTAACAGGAGAACTGAGAAAGGTCTTTAGTTTCTTATAGAATCTTTTGCCCCAATTTTAAAGATAGGAACAGTACGAGCATTCTTAAGGAAAGTAGGGCTTACACCTTGGTTAAGAGACATTGAAAAGATAAGTGAGTGGTGCCGACACAGAATGGGCAACATGTTTGACAATATTTGGTGAGATCAAATCAAATCCAGTAAGGATAGGATCATAAGACTCTTTAAAAGTTTCAAGGACACGTAAGTTAAAAACATCTGTGCCCATCTGAGTGAGTGAGGTGGATCACAGTTTTATTGCCCCATGGGTCTTAATTAACTT
>VJOZ01033067.1:0-26286 GCA_009801055.1 Stichopus horrens
ATGGAATCTACCCCATTTTCTGCCACTATTTTCTTTTCTTTTTCATTTCCCACTCTTTTTTGTATATTAATCTTTGCTAAGTGCTTGTCCAGTATGGTAGGCTTCTGTGTGTGCATTAGTGTTATGGATAGGTCTGAAGCAGGATGATACTCTTAGGTTACATGTCCATGCTATGATTTTAGTGCATTTAATAGTCATGGATTTCAGTGCTTCAAATCAGATTCACATTGCATGTATGATCCATGGTCAAATGGTATATTGTGTGTCGCAAGTTGTGATTTTTGTTTGTACTTCTCTTTCTGAAGTTGAAAATTTTTGTTCTGGTCGGAAGCCAGCAATTTTAGGCTAAGTGCCAGTTGGCAGTCTTGAACTGGTGCTGGATCGGCCCAACTGATCCCGACCATTGTTACAACATCCCTGGCTGTGGATTTAAGGACCTTCTCACAGCTTTCTGATTTTACGGTGGCCTCTTTAAAGTTACAAAACGACCTTAAGCTCAACAAGTTAACTAGTTATCCTGCAAGCCAAGTTGACAGTGTGTTGGAATCTTTGTAATACCTATCCATGGTAACATTTTATGGTGTCAAGAGTTGCTTTGTGTGTGTAAACTGCTCTACTGTCCCAGAAATCCTAATCGAGTTGCAAAATGTGTAAGTGTACCTTTATGAAAGTCACTTACAGTAATTGGTTGAAATCTGGGTCATATTAAAGGAGACTCATGGATACTATAATTTGCATACATGCCATAACGTAAATGAAATTTTTTATTAAGTTGCAATCAAGGATGTTGTTGCAAACAGTAGAGATATTGATACTGAAATTTTGTGGTCACTAGAAGCGTGTTAAACGTGACTTTCTCAAATTTCTTTCCCCAATCTTTCTGAGGTGTTGTTGACTAAATAGAGTGTTTATAAAGGAAAACATCATCACCACCTTTTAGAGGATATATTTCTCCTCCTACACGCTCTGAGTCCTCATCCTTTAGCTGTGTTTTGGTCCTTCCATGCAGGAAGATAATTTCAGTATCTACACCACGTACTGCACAAATTACCCGGAAGCGGTGAAAGTACTGACAGAATGTGTCAACAACGATGACATATCCACATTCTTCCGGGAGATACAGTCAAGCTTAGGCCATGGGCTTCCACTCGGTGCTTACCTTCTAAAACCAGTCCAAAGGATCCTCAAATATCACCTTCTCTTTCAAGTAAGTCAAATCTTCAACTTTATCCCATGCAAGGGAGTAGTAGCCTTTATGTACACTGAGCTTGCATTTGTTTAAACCGAATGTAATGTAAAGCCGAAGATCCATACATCATGATACATGTAGTAGTGAGAAAGTCTTGCCTCACTTTCGTTTGTGGTCTTTCTTGAAAAGAGCTCAATTTGTCAGTTGGGACTGATGCGACAGACATGAATCCCTTAATTACTCCACTAATCCTTTGCCTGTCTCACCACAACAACTGCACTTCCATTTACCGTGCCAAGATTTCTGCTGGTAATAGTTCACAATGCTCATTGCATTTTCTGCTCTAATAGCAGAATAGCACCTTCCCATTCTGCCTTCTATGTGCTTGGAGTGGGAAAGACTCAACACAATTCTGTCTTTTGGATATCGTCTGTCTTTGGCTTCATTTGGTTTTCCTTGGTTTATGTTATGTGTCTTACAACTTTTCATGCAAGATTACCACTGGCCTACTAAGTATCCTTTACTTTGTAGTGAATTGCCACGTATTTCATGTGGATTTTCACATATATCATGAATGACACATCAGAATTTGTCAGTAGGCACGAGCTCAACATCCAAAAATCCTTAACTAATGACATTAAACCAGTTTAAATTCTAAAATTTCATAAAAAGTCAGATATTTTCTTTAGGAAAATGGGAATTTTGTCTCATCTGTCAAATGGAGAAAAGTTTTATTTTCAACAATAAGCTGTTCACTTTTGTCTCTTCTTAAAACTGATGTTTACTGATGCATGTTGTTGGCTCATTGGAAGTGGGGGGGGGGAATATTGCACTGAAAATGTTATGCCTTTCCTTTTAAGTTCTACATAGCCTCCCAGTTAATTTGAAGTAGGATGGATGCCAAAGACTTTCTCTACTTGCAGGTCATAGTATGGATCTGTTCATATGCACATGCAGTCCATTCTTTTGGCTTAGTACGATGAAGCTTTCGATTTTGAATTAACTGAAAGAGGAAGTCTTGTATTTTGGGCTGCTGAAATGATATGCTTTTGTTTACATGCTTGAAAAGACAATCAAGCAGTAGAGTTTTAGAAGAATCGTCTCTCAAACGTAGTTTTGAAAGCTCCTCTGCTAAACAATGTGTATACAGTGTGTACTGCAATTATGGCATGCCCTGTCCGTTCATAATCCCATTAAGTTTGCTGTTGGGCGTACTTGCACTGCAAGTTACCAAGCGTGACTAATCTAATGTATTTCGGTTTGTGATGAAGTTAGATTTCAAAGAAAAGGAACGACTTTCAATTTGTTCAGGTTGATGACAACTGTAACAGAGTTTGGCCCAGTTGGTGTGAGTTTTGGGACTCTTGGTCTTTTATTCACTTAGAGTTAAAGCCATTTCAAGGAAATGTAAAGCTGACATGCATTGCCGATCATCTACAGATGTTAAATTGAAAGATTAAAAAATTAGAACCTCTCCATCACTACTGCTCTTCATTTGTTTTGATTTCCTCCTTAAAGAGAGGTTGCTCTTCAGTTGCTTTCACTATGTGTAAGTAACCATAATTTGAGGCTTGACAGCTCCTTTAATGATCAGTACATTGAAAGAATAGTTCTATGATCTGCAAACAGCTTTTTCTTCTTTTTTTGAGTTAAAGAACTGGCACTTTGCAATTAGATTATGTGTCTTCTTCTGGAGTAAAACTCCTTCAGGTTTTGTTGGCTTGTGAACTTACAGTGAACTTAGTGATTTATTCCAGAATGTTTAACAACAAATTGCAATCCATTCTCATCAAAAAATGTTTTCATTCTTCCCGATAGGACATGTGCAAACATTATGATCCAGACAGCCAAGGCTACGAGACCATAAAGGATGCCCTGGAGTCCATGGTCTATGTAGCGACCCACATCAACGAGATGAAAAGAAAACACGAAACGGCAATACACGTACAGGAGATACAGAGTCAGTTGCACGGCATGCAGGTTTGTCACAATTAAAGTCATAATCCTACAACAGTGACGTAGTAAAGGGGCAAAAGTGCATCTTTGGCATTTACAGGTCACAGCCAATAAATTTTAATCATTTACAGCTCTTTTGTGTGGAACATGGCATTGTAGTTCACATGGTTACTATTGACTGTGCGTACCTGCTGCTTCCTCTCATGGCAACTTGTGCACCCCAGGTTTAGTTTGAGCTTCCAGTGAATTGGAAAATTCCACCTCAGAAGCAAAGATACAGTTTATGTTTGAAGATAAGAACCACTTGATTTAAATGATGCTCTGCTAATGACATTCCTGAAACTGCCCCATTGGATGCTGAATGGACTATGTCTTCAATATTTGTCCAAATCCTAATGTATTGTAAAAATATCAAGGCTTTTTTTTTGTCCAAGGCTTCATTGTTCTCTGTGAAATTTTGAACTTCGGAATTATTTTACAATATTTTAGTCTGCTTCATGTTAATGTCAGCTGCCTGAACCCAATGCTTAAATATTTGTAAGTATAGTATTTGTAGAAGGTCATAGTCCAATTCTATTTTGATTGCAAACCATGGTAACGGTAGCACATCGGTTGTCGCATCCTTGTCATTGGATGTTAAAATAAAAGTCAGAGATTCTTGACAAGGACCAGTTGCGTCCTGTTTGTGTATTTATGTGCTTTGGTGCCTGCTCTGGTTAGCTTTCAAAGGGCCCACCTTACCGTACCTAGCTAGCTGTTGATGTTATAATATGGTGGTCCAGTTTTCACACCACTAAACAATAAGCTTTCTTTGTGTTTAACATATGGAGATCATTCAGTCATTTTACCATGCATGAAGCAGTGAAGCCGGTCTTGACAGTTGTATTTGTGTAGTCAGTCCATATCCATTTATGCTCAGTCTACTAATTTTTGTCCATTCATCATTCCCCAGCTGTCAGTAAGTGGATTTCTTTATTCAAAATACCAATCCTTGGTCCATTCCAAGTTAATTTACCACACAGTAGCAGAACACCCCNNCCCTTGTCCAAAAATAGCCTTACACTTAAACATAAAGTACAGTCCTGAGTGAATGAATTATGTTCCAGGTGGCAGGTCAGTGAAGTTTAAACATCATCATTGTATAATAGAGCAGCATGATTGTGGGTCTAGACCTTGCAGGCAGTCTTGACTTCCTCCTCACCATGGAATGGAATGTTTTGCTACCAGCTTTCTGAGATGGAGTTGATAGATGTTCAGGCTGGTCTCGCTCTCAACAGATTGATAAATTTCATAACTGTTTATACAAGAGAGAAAATGGAATTTTATTCATTTACACTACAGCCCACAGAATGAAAAAGAGATTAACTGCATGTTTTCTGCACAAACAAGATGGAGATAGGTCTAGTTGTACCTGAATGGATTACATGTTTTTCAGGTAGTATATTAATAATACATGGAATGTAGTGGAAAATGTAGATTTCCTTTAGTAAAGATGAAGAGCTGAAAAGGCATCTTGCCCTCATCATATTTCTTGCAGAATTCATTGTAACCTTTTACTTTAGAGATGATAACATAATCATGCTGTAAATTAGTCCTCATCTTGTCAGCCAGTTTTTGTCATCGACTTCTCCACACCTTTCAAATAACAGCTACAGCTATACATAAAAAGAGTTCAAGCAGCTGTTTTGGTGATTAACAAGACCCTCATGTCAAATTTCAATGGATTTCCCCCTCAGAGCTGTTTTCAGTTTTCCGTTTTTATGAATGGAAATGTTGACTTTGGAAGCTCCATGAATGTATTAATGAACAACAAACCGGAAAAAGCTGTTCAATCAAGTCGTCGTCAAGGTGACACATCCAGTGATCTGATACTTTATAAGGGAAAAGAAAACATGCAGGAGGTGAGGAGGGTTGCCCCAGATATATCAAGATTGGAAAAAAAGAAAAGAAATAAAAGCAAAGCTTAGTAAGAAGTGACCTGACCACAGAGTTTGTTGGCTAAGAGGGATTGGAAATTAGATACTTCCTGGTCTCGTTAGAGGCAATTACAGTCATCAAAGTCATTTGTTATTAGCTGTCTGACCCTGGCTGACTTCTTTCGGTGGTCCTGTCATAGACGTGCAGTAGAAGAGATATAGTTGTGCAATGAGGGTAGCCCAGTTTTTCAGTCATGTTTAAAAGATAAAATTCAGTATGAGATGGACATGTATGGAATTCTGGTCATGATTTACTAACTCCCACTTTTACCCAATTGGGTCACTTAATATGGTTTGATTACAAGGGGGTAAGAAAAAACTATAGTGTGCTGTCATCCACCTGACCTTCATTCTTTGTTGACAAATCTGGGAACTAACTCCCTGGACAAATTAAAAGAATAGGCCAGGTAATATTCAAAATATTCTTGTTAAGTCTGTAATAATATGAAACTACATGTCAACATCTTTCAACCAGCTCTGAGTCTTGAGTAAGGATATGGATCATTTGAAACCGCAAACAAATTTAAAGAGGTTGACAAAACCAGTGAGGTAGAAGTGGCACAGAAACAACGGACAACAAAAGTAATGTGCTTCTTTTACGTTATTGTGCCATTGTGATGATTCTTGAGACGTCTCAAATGTTATTTATCATAAAATGCATCGCTATTTCAGTATCTTTGTGGACCAAATGGGTGTTACTGTTGTGGGAAAACCCCTTGCATTGTCATTATTGAATATTCTCTGTTTGTGACATGTAGTTTAGGATGATAATCTGAAATCTTCTTTTAATGAAATGGTTACTCAGATGATTGCAATTTGTAAATTTCCAATGCTCCAAGTTGATAGCATTTGTAGATAACACTTTATGGCAATTCCCTAAACATGTAAACCTAGTCAAGAAAATTTTAGTATGGTCTAAGTTTTGTGTTCAGAGTATCATTTTCTTTCAAAATAAGTTTCTAGTCACAGAAAGTAAAACTTATTTTCAGATTGGACCCTTATCTGGATAAAAAACAGTAATTCTAACATACACATATACTTTGAAAATTTGTCTGAGGAAATGAAAAATTTGAAATTAAAATTACTGAAAACTGCGCTTGGTTTGCATTAATTGTTAAGTACTCTAATGTGGGTATCAAAAAGTGCAAATAAATTTCTTCAGTTGTTTATTCACCATTGAAGTAAATGTTCGTTCCTGTGTTTAACAGTCCTTTTAAACAAACTAAAAAAAGATGTGAACCAAGTCTGTCTGTGTGACCAACAAGTCATGTAAATGGTTGCCTGGAATCCCTGACATATCAGGTTTCTGTAATGTTATTAAGAGTATGCGTATTTGACCTTGGAACCAAGTTACAACCTGTGACAAGAACGAATCTGTGATTTTTGTGGCAACTGTCCTGAGATCATGATAATGAGGTCCCTCCTTTAAGAAGTATGCACGACAGTAGGTTTACCTGTTAATTGGTGTTTGCATAGGTTACCTGACCAAGGATGTCATGACCCAGTTCTGAAATTGTTTCCTGGATCCCAAGATTCACTTACGTACATGTGACAAAATGTGACAAAATTCAGCATGTTTTACATTGAACAACTTCATTTTCTTGGTCCTTTGTATGACACACATCGTGTTCCAGTCTAAGCAAAATGTGGTGTTTTGACTTCATATTGAACTGGCCTAATGAAGTTTTAATTTTAGGTGCCCGGGTACCAAACCGATTAGGGATGGCGAGTATCTGGGTCCAACTGGTGGACCCGTGCCAACGTTTTTATCTACATGTTTTTTTTAGTTGAGACTTTGTATCTGTGAGCCTAATGTTTTTGTGGAGACTTTGTGTAATTATTGAGCACAAACAGTTTAACTCTTCACTGGTAGACAATGAGCTGTTGAGTTCGAAAGGTAATAGAGATTTTGTGTTTTAGCTTTTGAGTGTCCACTTGAGGTTAACTAATATGAGCTACATTTTTACGGAAATTATGGTTACATATTCTCATATACTGATTTCACTGACTTGTCCTTGATGTTAGTTTGCACCATGTAGTGGACCTATGTCACAGGAATATTGTCCGTGTGTTTGTCAGGCACGATAGCTTAATCAAAGTGTCTGATGGTATTTTCATGCAAATCAGCTACCCTTTGACTTTTATATCAGAATTTTTGAAAGCTCATCCAGGTGACGTTACTTTATTTGCACTTTTGAGAAACATTCCGACTGTTGTTGCCCAAGTTGTCTAGGACAGTTGGTCAAACTCCTTTGAACCAGTGATGACCTCTGAAACGGTCTATCCTTAGGGTAGTCTATTTTCAAACAGTTATCAAAAAGTGTTTTGATTTCTTACATTCTACTTGTCAATCCAGAAGTGGTGAACACCTCTGTCAATCTGATTTGTGTTAAATGTGCCGTATTAAAAGATAAGTACTCCCTTGTTAAGAGGTGTGGTCACTCTGTCACACAATAAGTGGTCTGTCTGAAATTTCAGTTCCTCGTAACCCTAAAGTGCTTTTCTTTTAATCGATCTGGACTGCTTTTCTTTATCCCTTGGAAACATCAGTTGGAAATATAAGCTGGCCTATCCAGGTGTTCAGATCAAAGGTAAACAAAGTGATGGAATCTTGGAGCAATTTTCTGGAAGGTGTGACTTGTCACAGGCTAATTAAACTTTAAAGTGCATGAGATCCCCGAGGTCAAAATACCTGTCCCAGAGCAATAACTCCATACTCGGAGAAAGGGAGGAACTGTGGAAAAAATCCTGTGAGTCATGAATTACTGGGATAATCACCACTTATCCAACACCAAACTTGGTGTTTTGTTGTAGTTACGATACATTAAAATAAACTTTGGAGCTGGTTCATGTTATCTAATGATGTGAAGAAATTGAAAAAAAAAAAGGTAGAAATACTTCATTTACTCATATGGTGAAAATGTACAATACACTATGTTGTCACACTGAAGAATGTTGTTTTTTTGTTGAAGTTAGGTATTTCGTAAAGGTAGTCCACCAATGTTTGAGTTTGTAAGCTATTTAATAGTTCCTTGGATATGCTGTTTTGCACTGACCAGTTTCGGTTTTGAAATTTGCAGTGGAAGCAATTTGAATCAAAATTTACCAGCGTGAATCATCTCATTGGGGTACAAATACATCCTGATATATCTTTCTAAGAAATTTTTAAATCTTCCTACTGTTGTAATGCTTTGTTGATGCACTCAGTATACATTTATATGATGTGGAACACATTCCAATAGTTTACAGTAGGATTCAATTTTATGCCTTAAATGATTTAGAATATTAAAGAGTGCCACATTGTGCGTTTCATTTTCATATTTTGAAATTCATTGCAAAATCCCTCTTTTTGTTTTATTTTCCCACCTCATTTAGCATTTTCAAAAGTTGAGTGTTGATTTTCACATTGTATGAAAGTTTTATTTCGTTCCTCTCCTAGGAAAACATAACTTCATATGGTGATCTTATTTTGGAGGTAAGTGACTCGACATTTTTCGTTGATTGTTTTAACAATTCAGCATCCTGATTTTGGAAGGAAGAACCTATGATAACACAGCTGCTGTTTGATAGCGGAACTTAATGTTCAGTGTGTTAATTATGTCGATGCTCGTAATGTGTTTGACCACCACAGTTTAAGAATTTCAGGAGGTGAAACTAATCAACGCACTAACTTCTCACACAGCATAGCTAAAATCAAACAAGTATTCTTTCAGAGAGAAAGTTCATCAATGACTTTTATTTCCTGTATTGCAGTGAGTCTCGTTCTTTCCTCGTTTTTAGGATAATTTCAGAATGCGGAGAGCAGAGAGGTATCTTTATCTGTTTGAGAAAGCCCTCCTTATATGCAAGAAAGATGATTCATTGTTGACAATGAAAGCCTGCATCAAGGTAGGTGACATGACGGGGATGGAATTTGAAAGAGGCAGGCATGATGCATGGCCACTCCCTTAATGACACAGTTTGAAAAGTGGTCGTAGGTCTTATTGATGGGGTTTGATGATGAGTTCACAAATAATTGCAGAATGGTCTGTCGGATTAAACGATAGTACCATAAGTAGAGTTTGGTGCAAATAGAAGGAAATTCATAAGTTCCTGGAAAGGAGAAGGTCAAAAGTTGGCATTGTCTATCAAGCCAGTTTATTTGAGCACCACAGTTTTTCAAGGAGAATAAAAAGCAGCAAGGATGTGGTATATGTAGGTTGGTCATTGTGAATGGAAATGGAATATTATTTTATTTGATGTAGAATATTTGTTCACAACTTCACATCCTCCTCAAAGGAGAGGACTTACGGGGTGATTGTTGAAAAAAAGACTTCAGTACCTTTCTGAGATTTTGGTAGTGTATCCCAATGGTTCCTAAAATCTGAGTTAGCTAATTTTTTGCCTCTCACCTTGTGGGTACCTGGGCACCAGACAAAAATGTTCGGAAAAAAACTGAATGGGGACCTTTTCTACTGTGAAAAATACTTCTGTCTGTGTTCAGTCTCTTACCTGACAAGCTGCAAACATTCATTATGCAAAGGTTGATGAGAAGAGACTAATTTCATATCAAAGTGTTAGCAAAAATCCCCTTCTTTTGCTGAAAACACAGCTTTTATCAACATTTGTTAAGAGTTTGTCCCACTTTGGAGGAAAGTTTGAAATATTTAACTTGTGTTTTTGCATCAGTTTTGAGGATGTTCTTGTTCAAAGTTTCAACTAAATTGTCACTTTCTTTTCATGATCTGTTCATGATGAATGTTGAATCCTGCCTCATTTGGGTCTGAATTGCACTAATTGCAGAAATTTTAAGTCACAAGTAGCTTACCTCCTTTAAAGCTACATTATTTATTTTTCCTTGGCTTTAAGCATCTCTCCCCACCACTTGAAGACAGATTTCTCAATCTTTCATGTTCATACCACACTCTCTTTCTGTCCTTTCAAACATTGATCAAAATCAGAGTAAATAATAATAATGAAAACTGATATTATGAGCTGAAGGACTTGTCTGAACATTCAAGTATAGTATAAGGAACCAATCTCCTCTGGATTGATAGCTTTCTGGGATGAATCCAAACTTGTGGTCAAACTCTCTCATCAATATTTTGATTCTATTGTCATGAGGATTACCCAAGATGCTCATCTAAAAGTAATCTTGTCTTCTATGCATCTGTCATCTGCAAAGCACCAGACATAAAAGGAATAGACAAAAATTAACAATTAGTTTCTAAAATTAGTCCATTGTTATGAAAGACAAATCAGACATTTTCTTGCATGCTACTTCACAGACTATTTGACAAGGTATTGAAATACGAAAGAATCCTCCAGAGAAGTTGTATTTTTTCTCTGCTGGTTTTATCTGTAGTATCAAATTCAGACAAGCGTTGATTGAGCTCAGACCTAGTTTTCTACTCTTTCTCTGTTTTTAGTGTTCCAATTTGATGCTGTGCGAGAGTTTGCCGAGCCAGCCCCTTGCGTTTAACGTGGTTCCGTTCGATCAGCCTTCGACCCAATACACCATCCTGGTAAGGGCACACTGTTGACATTCTTGTCCATCTGTCATGTGTGTTTCCCCTTTCAATGGAGTTATGAAACTAATCCTAGGCTAAGTGAATTACTTCTTGATGGTGTCAAAAGTCATTTGAAAATAATTGTAACGACCTTTGTGGCACTTTAAGAAGCTAACAGTGTAGCCAGCTGACATTATGATGGTGTCACTGCAATACTAACAGAGAAGAAATTTTTGGTGAAAATGCTGCAGAATAATTGTTTTCAGTTTTTCACCAGCTATTGCCATCTTCACTTGATCACATTTAATTACATGTAGCATAAGTTGGGGGTATTTATGTAAACACTGGAGCAACCACACCACTCAGTGTTTCCTTTGCAGTACGTTGCTTTCACACTGGCAAATACTAACTTTACTAAGGTAAATCTTTGGGCACAATGTGGGTGTTTGTCATACATTACAGCTTAATTCCTCCAGAGTAGGACCTGCAAGTATCAAAATATAAGTCAGATTTGTCATTTCACAAATGTTTGGACAAAACCTATTGCTCAGGGGATGTTTACATTTAAGTATGAATTTGATAACCACTACTAGCATACGTCAGTGTTTAAATTGTTTCTGCCGTACTCCAAAAGGAACATTGCTTCACAGTCATGAAATGAAGTACAACTCAGTGCAAGCCTATACCCTTAGCTGTAGCTTTCTGTCCATTATGGAATTTTGCCCTTCAGGATTTTTTTCTCTTTTGTCAACCTTATATTTGCTCCTTCTTGTTCATCATTGAGAAATTAATATATCTTCACTTTCAGGCTAAAACAGCTGACCAGAAGAAAAGATGGACTCACGAAATAAAGAGGTTGATACTGGAAAATTACCAGCGCAGCATTCCCGCAAATGTAAAGGCCCTCATATTAAGTGCAAGTAAGTGGATGTGGAATCGAACTGGGTCCACACTGTTTCTGAGTATAACTTTGTCTTTTCAAGGTTCCAAAGTCCAGAAAAACACATGAATTGGGAAGAAACTTTGTTCATCAAACTTTAAAAGCTAACTGACAAGTTGGTTCACATTTTTGGTACACATTTCAGTGAAATTTGACTGGATACCACATCCTGTGAATTGAAACTAAAATGTAACCTGCGTATCTCACATGCTTGAGTGCACACNNGAGCATGACTCATTACTCTCTGGTCACTATCCATATTTCAATGGGTAGTAATGGCTTTGTTACGCGATGATCTGAGGGTAGATTTGTGAGGAGTCCTTTAGTGAAATCTTCACAGGACTCTCCTGTCAGAAATGCACCCAGAAACAAAAAACGTGTGGTTATCAAAAAATTTTCTTGTGTGTGCTACAATCAGTTCTGCCAATTTTCCATTACTCTCTTGTTCTGAGGATTTCTTTTTGACTCGCTTTTACATCGTTTGGTAATGTTTGGCCGCAAAACTACTACTCTGTTCCTCTTTCCACCAGCTACACCCGAAGATGAGGTGGATAGGACTCCAGGTGTAAATCAGACAGATGGTAGTTTTCCAAGAAATAAGAAGGAGAGAAGGTCGGGACGAAAGAACAGGAGAAGAAACTCAGAACCAATTGGGAAACAGCTTCAGAGAGGTCAAAAGCAGGTCAAAGGTAATAAACTGTAATTTTGTGCAAACTTCGTGATTTCTTAAGGCATCATGGAGAATGATTGGTATTTATTGCACTGTCCCAATTTTGGTTTTCCACTGCCTTGTAGTGCAGTTTTATATTTTGGAAAATGATGGAGATTTGTTGTTGTCCAGCTGTCAAAGTCATTGTCCAGTTTCTCCTAACTAGTGCATTATGTGTAATACATTAAAACATGAAAGGGGGGATGGGGTGGTGCTGTTAACTTGTTTGACAAAATGCAAGTACTTTTTTTTTTTTGAGTAATATGCATTCTGAAGTCACAAGATATGAATTCTTACACATCATTAAGTATTTCATATGGAGGTTGGTCAACTCACTGCTCATGACCAGCTTAAAGCCACATTCTTACAACCTATTTGGTAAGTAACATTTTCTAAATTATGGGGAAAAATCTTCTCAGAGAGTGTGCATGGGTGATGATAATTAACATCGGTGCTTCAAAGATAGACTCACAATGTGTCACAGACCTCTAAATTTTGGTGGTTATTTTGATACCATTACCCAACTATGTACCCAATGCATGATTGTGGTAACACCTTTTTATCTGGAAATAACCTCCTACCATGTCCTTGTCATGGAGGATATATATTTGTCTGGGAAATAGGGTGACAGAAAGGGTGATAAAGTTTCTAGAAGTGCATTCACCCACCCAGGGAACAAAATGCAATACCATTCAAATTGTTTGATGATGAGAGTGACCTGGGAAGGTCAGAGATCCATTATGGTTTTGTCAGGTTGCAGTGTTAGAAAATATTTTTGTTTCTTTTAAGAAAAAGTTAACTGATGTGGGTATCAATACCAGGAAATAACGACAGCTTGATTTCGTTGGGAGATGTTTCTCTTTCGTTCTGTGGGTTCCTCAGACAGAAGTAGTGTACAAATCATTTATCAACTTAATTTTGGCACTACTTTTGACAATTTGAATGTTAACAAGTTCATGCAATGAGGGACAGTAGGCACTATACACTCATTCAACAAGACACTGTACACTCATTCAGTGGTCCTTATTTTTGCAGAGAAATAGATCAGTAGATGTCATTTGTCATCACTAATCTAATTTTGCTCTCAGTCAAACTTGACCAAATTAAATCATATCTCCCCAGAATCAAGTTTTTGTTTTTCTTTCAGAACATGCTTAATGCAGATGTCCATTAATGCTTAATCAATGCATAGTAGTACACAGTATTTTGTGTAGCCACAGTGTTAATCTTCACAAGCCCATCAACTCAGTCCAGAGGTTGATGTTATGTTTCTCATCTTTCATTAGCTATTTCTTTGAAGAAGAGCCCCTAACGAGAGTGGCCATAAATTTGCTGACATCTAATCTTTTTCATCATTTGCAAAGACTTCTTTCAAGATCTTTCATCAACTCATAGCTCTGCTGCTTGAAAGTGGTTAGTGGGATTGACGAGAAAATTGTGACACAAAATCTGGCATGATTCTGCCCTATCTTTACATCGAAATGTCTCAGATAAATGTGGGACAAATATCAGGCAGTGGGCATGTGAGGGGCATAAACATCTGATGCAAGTGTTTCATTTCTTTCATTATCTTCCCATTATTTTGTACCGATCAGCTGCCGTTGAAAGCTTTCTCACTGGTGAGTGGGTTGTTGTTGCTGTCATTAAGTGTGTATACTTTTCTCCAGCACCGCACAGCTATCCTTCTTCTGCCATTCTTTCGTCTTCGTTAACACGCCTCCATGATGCTGCAGTTTGTTGAAAGTGCTCCTTCATGGCTACTCCTCGCTTGTATTTATCCAAAACCTCTTTTAAACAATTGCCACCCTATGTCAGGTTTGAATCACTTTCTCTTTCATTCCTTTTAGCACTCTTTGAGGTGTCAAATGCCATTGTCCACATAGATCTGTACCTGGCCTTAAGTAACCCCTTTTGCAATTTGGACATTTCTTAAATGACCCTTGGCCTTCTAACCTCGCAAATCTTCTGAATAACTTTACAATGGAAGAGAGTACAACGTCATTCTGAGAAATCATCATTGATCAGAAGTGAATAAACATTGTTCAGCATGTCTTCACATCTCCAAAATAAATAAGAGGCAACTCTTTGCTATTCACCTCTTTGCACTCTTCTTCAATCCCGTTTGTAGAGAATGCATGTATTATTTGCACCGTGAAACGAGACATGATTGAAGGGAAATTAAAGTACTGCCATCATCATGGTTATAGATGTTTCATATTTATGCACATGACTAACTTCCTTCTTTAGATTACACTGTAATAAAATTATTAACTCAATAACTAATTACTAACTCATTATTATGTACAGTCACTGACATATATATACCTTCGATTTCAAAGCATGTATTGTATGAGTAACATTTAGTTTCAGTTCTTTGCTTTAGTTTTACTAACAACCTTTGAGGAGGTTTATCTCAAACTCAAATCTCAAACTCAACTTGTAGCAACAAGAACAAACATCACAACGCAGAAAGAGAACAAAAATTTCAAGTTTTTGTGCCAGACACAAAAGAAGAATAAAACAAATGTGTTCTTCCATAGACTAAGACACACATACTGAGCAACATGTGGCACCATTCAGTGTTGGGTGGCGTAACATTGGACTCAACATGTCCTACATTTTAAAGACCTTTTTTCCTAGTTGCTCATCACTCTGTACTTTACACAAAATTTTGGTGCATGCTTGGTGAATAACTGAAACAGCCTCTGTGTGAGTCTCAAAAGTTTTTGGCCACTTTATATAGCTTAACCACATAGCTTAACATGTACCCAAAATAGTATGGTGTTTGATTTGCAAGTATGAAGGCAGTTGACTTCTATTTTTCTTTTCACTGGTGGTAGTTGGAAGTAGTGGGTATGGTGTTCGTTTTGGGGAATCTACAGTTCAGAAAATGTATTCAGCTGTGTGTGTTTGTATTTTTTTTTTGTGCTTTTGTGTTTTTTTTTTGGTTCATCTTGCCAGCACGATTATGCACACAATGTAAGAACTTCAATCAAATGACTTAATATTAACTTTGTGACAGTGGCTTTGAAGTCAAAAGCCATAAGAAAACAAAACTTGAAAAGAAACTTTACAATTGGTTTATGTTGCTTGCTACCCTCCCTTATCCTACACTTTTTTGCTTTTATAAAAAAAATGTCTCAGCTAATTGTTCTGCAAGTAAGAAAACGAAATTAATCGCATTTGATTTATGGCATGCTTGATAGGTATTCAAGAAGAGTATCCCAGATAGCTGAGCATGTTTCATGTTTGCTTTTGATCAAATGCACATTTCCAAGTCTCTGCCAGCGAACAGCAGTTATTCTGGTTGTTTCACTGATGGTATCAAGGGACAAGTATTAAACTGGATTCGCATCGCAGTGTGGGACCCTTAAAATCCCTGTTGCGATTCCATTGATATTTTCTCGAATCCTGCACTAAAAGTTGGATTCTCTTGAATTGCTTGAAAAAAAAAGTTATGTATGCCACACACTTGAGTGAGTTAAGTTTACAACTTATTAACACTAAAGTTTTTGTTTAATGTCAGCTAATAAAGAAATTTGACTGCTTGTGAATTCAAACATTGATCAGCAAAAACTGCTACTCAGTTTTCACTCTTTTTTATCCCTTGAGTATATTAATGTTGTGTAAACCCATTAAATCACAAGGAACCATAGGAAACCCTAATGTCAGTCTTCAACTACTGTTTTCATTTTGTGTCAGCACCACATCCACACTGTCAAGCTTATTTCCAAAGTATTATCAAGAACTGGTTCTGTGTTATACCACCTGGTATTTATTTGCAAACTTAAAAATGGAACTTGGTGCAAGGAATTTTACGGAAGGTTAACATTTGCAAGAGACAGGCCTAGCCTAGTGAGTGCGGATCCTGTGTCCTAGATTTCTCTGAACTCAATAAAAACCACACCAATGCTTACCCAGTCTCTTTGAGCACCGGGAGCGCGTCATCATCACTAATTGGGGACTTGTGGTATTTGATTGGGGTGTTGACTTACCAATTAAAAAATGCAGGCAATCTATCCATCCCTTTTTCTCTTTCTGCCTGATAGACAGTCCTGGAATATGTCTCAGTCTATGCATACCATGTATTAGTTAATTGGACTTGTCAACACCGTCCTCGACACAAATAGAGAAATAAACAAATTTGGCTTAATTGTCACAAATGATAAGCCCCTGTTGAAGAACAAGATGCTATAGAAGTCTATAAACTCTCTCAATGGAACTGGATGCCCAGACGCCTGACGATGTATAATTTTGAACCGAAACATCATATGAGACTTTGGTGGGAGATGGAATGGAGCATGGTGACATTATGGTGCAAGAAGGGACCATAAAAGGGATGGCAAAGTCATAAAACTTGATTTCTGCACAAGTGTTTCTGCCTGCATTTCCCCACACAGGAGAAACAAAAATTCCAGAACAAAATTGGTCGGAAAAAAAATGCGAGTGAATGCTCAGTGACATAATGTCAGATGACAATTTGCAAACATGCTAAACATGTGAAAATCAATCTTTGCTGGAAACAGCTGAATCCCATGTTGAGATTAAATTGCTTATAACCTTCCAGCGAAAGTTCATAAACAGTCTTGTTCCTGAGATGAAAGTGCATTTACATCTTGGTTGCTGGTCAATATTAGAGTTTGGTATATTTATTTGTCTGAAGTCTATTTCTGCCCTTAGTAATGCTTACAAGTCTGCATCTTTGTTTTATCTTTTGGATGATTGTCACTTGGAGAACATTCTTTCTCTTTTTATCTCCTGTTTAGGTATGAAGAGGCCAGATCTTTCCAAATTGGTGAGTTAATTCTTTTGCTTTTATATGCTTTTATGTTTAATATAAAATGTAGCATTAGAACAATGTTGGTAACTAGAACTGCTGTACTAAGTTCATAGATTCAAATTTAAGTTCTGCCGAAACAAGGAAATGATGGAATATTTTCCACTCCATTTCTAATCAAGGTACACCTTTAGGAGATGTGAATGTCTAGAAGCTGCCAAACAAAAAAAAAAAAAGAAGAAAAAACAGGCACATGCACAGGCACAGGCAGATAACAAAAGTTACATTTTACTGCTTAAGCTTAAAAGCATCAGTGGTTAACAAAAGTGCATTTATTGGAGCTTGATGACATGGACACTTTGGAAACTGATATTTTGAAATAAAGAAAAGAAATAAATATAACAAATAAAAAAATTGTGGAATTGCTGTTTTGTCTTTTGCTTTATACCTATCTTTTAGTTTTAAACAATAGCATTTCACCATTGTCATCAACACTGAAGTCTGATTCCAAAGTAAACTAATGAATTAGTGCAATGCTTAGAACTTGTGCAGTTAACAGCATCACCTATAAACAGTGATGGCAGTTGAGGACAGGACAATTCTGATGGTCTTTAGTGGTAAACCAACACAGCCCAGTACTTGAGATATGTACCTCCTACAAAGCATGAAGTTCCTGCAACACCGACAGACAGACTAATTGCCATCAAAAGAGTTCGTCAATCTTTCTGACACATTCGCAACGACTCTAGCTGTGACTGCTAATGAAGTCACGCACAGCTCTTGTCAAAGTAGACAGGAACCTCATGCATACGTCACGCTGAGAATTGAATCTTAGTTGTACTCTAGTATATTACAGGGAACTGTAATGTTTTTGTGCTTAGGAAATGCTTTCTGAAACCATCAACCATTTCATTAGGTACAATTGTCTCATGTGATGTTATGGACAGTCATTAAAAATGGCAAATGTGTCCCACATACATGTGTGCATCTGAAACTGAAATGAATCGTTAGGAACTTTATCACTGGAAAACTCAGTATTCATAGTAGTATTGTCAGATGATAAGCAAATATTAGCAATCATAATCAGGTAACCACCCCCTAAGCCCCCTCTCCCTCATGCCTTGCCTTTCCTACTGTGATTTTGTTGAAGATAATGAGTCAGTCATACATTGGTACATTGTATAACATGACAAGATATTTATCTGGAAGAACCTATATCGAACCGGTTCGATGATGCAACAATGACATATGCCAGACACTGCAAAGACTGTGGTACTGCAAAGTTTATTATGGTAAAATGTCGGTGGTGGGATGTACACAGTGCTGTACAAATCCAAAGAATTGTCTTGAGAGTAGTAGCTTTCTTCAGCAGCTGGTCTGTCCTTCATCTTTCCCATAGTCCTTTCTACACCTCCACCCCCTCATTTGGCAGAAAGAAACTGTGATGTCAAATTTAATAATTAATTTTGGACTTAAATTTGTTTGAACAACAGTTTATTGTTGGGTGATGTTTGCAAGTAGCAAAAGCAGTTGCTCTTGAAAAGTTTTTTTTTTTTTTCCTCTCAGGGACGCACAAACTCAGATGGAACTGAAGGAGGGGCATCTCCTGATGATTCTCTGGATGAAAGGATGGAGGAGGTGACAGAAGAGGTAGGTCTATTGAAATGAGTTTGTATCTGTTGAACTGTATGATGCAGCCTCCCAGCAGATGCCATAATACGATTAACACCAAACTTGGGAAATCTATTGAAACCAACTGTAAAGTCCATCTGTTTCAAGCAGCAGGGTAAAGGTTTGCAAAATTGGATTGTCAAAATTCAGCACAGTATAACCTTCAGTCCTGGCTGAGGATTCTTTCTTGATTCAAGAATAAACTAAGAAAGAAAGATGCTTGCTACTGTCTCATCTCAATCGATGCTTGGTCCTAGGGTAGGTTCGGGTTTTAATTTCTGTGCCTTCTGACGCAAAATCCATAAAAGGTTCTACTTGTAGGTTGCCAAGTTACCAAGGTAATTTTGCAGAACATACAAAAACACCCAGGGGATTTGGACAGTAAAGTGTCGTTTCCATGTTTGGAGACAGTCAGTTGTCATAACCGATGGTAAATTGACTGCACTTTTGGTATGTTTTGGTCATTTTTGTCCAGCTCTGTTTTCTAATTCTCTTATCTAACTCTCATGTTTGTTCGTTAAAACTGGATTATTACACCAAGGCAAACCTGCAGTAATGGTCAGGGTTACCAGCTTTTGTACATTGCAACTCCGTTGTGAAGGGGAGTCTTTCAGCGTCAGGAAAATGTAGGCGAGGTGGCAAGGTTCACCAGTCAGTCAATGTTGTGCTACAGTTTGCTTTCATCATGCTCCCAGTCAGGATTGATCATAACCGAAGTATCTCTCTGAAGATTGACTGTCAGACTAGAGAGGATTTCATTCATTATTCCAACTAACCTACTTAAACTTTGTAGTTCCTGATTTAGCTGCATTTGTATCACGACTAGGAAAATGCCATCAGGTCCTTGGGAATGTGTGTTACAGACTATTGAAGCATATACCAAACAGTGCAATGCTACCAAAATGAAGCTCCACATCATTTCTGTATGAGTCACCGTAATATGTCACTACTAATTTTGTAACATTTCACACGTAATAACGTACACTTACATGTCTCATGTAAATATCTTACAGAATGAGATGGTAGAAGAACCAGAGGATGGAGTTCCGGTTGTCTCTGTCACTTCCCTTGAAGGTCAGTAAGATCATCAGTAATTTGGTCACCCATTCATAACTGATACCACTCATGCAGCGCTACACGATAACTGCATTGAATATTTCTCAGCCAAGTTTATTGGGTTTTAGTATTCCATCATTATTTACAATGTTGCAATGGAAAGACAGTCTCTCGGTTGCATTTTTGCGGTAAACTGGTTCTATTACCAAAACAGATAATAACCAGATTTGATT
Organism: Stichopus horrens; assembly: GCA_009801055.1. Classification (NCBI taxonomy): domain Eukaryota; kingdom Metazoa; phylum Echinodermata; class Holothuroidea; order Aspidochirotida; family Stichopodidae; genus Stichopus; species Stichopus horrens. Next base: position 19,997 of record VJOZ01033067.1, read on the forward strand.
TGACAACTGTCTTGAAGAAAAGTTACAAAAGTCTGTACTCACCTGAAACTCAAAGATAATTGTGATGTATCAAACATAATTGGAAATGCCAAAATGATTGTGAAATATTAAGAGTAAGTGTGAATTAATCATGCAAATATTAGTTTTGATGGAAGATAAATAGACCGCTTGAAAAGCCTCTTCAAGTGCTGCTGAGATTGTTCTAATTCCCTCAGGCCACTCAGGCGCTCAACTCACTCCAAGTTATTTTCATGTAAAAGTGAGTGGGGACAAATGGTTGTAATCAAAGTACAATTGCTAGAGCATTCAATTAAAGTACTGTGAAAGCTTAGTCTCATGTGGACTTTACAGTAATTTCTGTGTGTGATAAGTTGCTGACCTTTTTCAAATGGTTAAATTTACAGGTGGGGAAGATACACCAAAAGTGGCATCATCACCTTCAGACGACATTTCCTTGGCATCTAGTTTGGGCTCATTTTCAAAGACCTCAGAATCGAAGAGAGACTCCGGTATTGGTAGCATGACCATCACAGAGACCCCTAAATCTGAGACGGATGAAAGAAGCGATGTCGAGACTCCAACCCTCAATGGGAGGAGCAGAATGGATACCAGCCAGCTGAGCCCCGCAGATGCTTCAATAAAGAGGAAGGTGGTGGCAAGAAGACGGAAATTGAGCTCCAAGACAGAGGACAGTGACGGACAAGTCGAAGAGATGATCAAAGGGATGGAAAGCCCCGATGAATTGGAGGCCTTGGAAAACCTGTCAGAAGAAGAGGAAGACCGCTCAGACAGCGAACAGCCCAAATCACTGAAGAAGTTGGATAAAGACCTTGAAAATGCCTTCAAACTCAGAAGAAAAGACATGAAACATTACCAGAGGATATTGAAGAAATCTGAAGTCTGGGAGAAGAAAACAAAACCTGATCCCAAATTTAGAGCCAGATCGGCTAGTCACAGTCTTCCTAGGTCTGCACACTCCTCCCCTAACATTCACCCGCACCTTCTGCTGAGGTCAATGAGTGACAGCAGTCGTCTGGCTTTCTCAAAGCCGCACTCCTACTCCGATCCCAACATTGCAGGGTCAGTAGGATCCAGCAGTGAAGAGACCATCGAAGAAAGCTCGAAAGAATCCAGCAGGGCGAGTTTAGACAATGACTACCAACAATCACAGGACAACTTTGCAGAAACAATAGGCAATGCCCTAAGAACTCTTGAGGCCAAATATAGCCAAGCAGCTGTGTCGGAAAGGAGTGACAGTGAGGACACCACAACCGGGGTGGTCCTAGATGATTCCTCTGAAGGGACGGAAAGTCTGCCTCCAGGGAGCCGTCTCGAGGACAAGGAGAAGAGTGCGGAAGTGGTGGAGGAGGAACCGATCGCAGAAACGCCCAAGCGAGTCTTCAGTCTCGCTAGGAAGTTTAGCGTTATGGCCAAGGATCACCAGAAGCCATCCACATTTAAGAGTGTTCGTCAGATGAAGGCCAGGGAGAGGAGACAGCATCAGGTGAACGCAGACAACAGCAACAACAACAAGTCAGATGTGAGACCCAAACCCAGACGTCCCTCCAAGTCTGACCCGTTCGCAGAGAGGGACGGGACAAGGACAGTCATTACAGTGTCAGAGAACAAGGATGGTACCAAGTGTGTGATAACTAACAAGGAAGGAAGCCAGAGACTCACTCAGAGTGAGATGTGGAGGCAGAGGTTTAGGGATATGAACTTTAACCCCACAGAAGGACTGGCGACCTACCAGGCCCAACAGATGTTTGTAGATGTATCGGACGCGGAGGAAGAGGGAGACTCTTCTGTGTTTGTCCGTGGTGGAAACCGTCTATCGGTCAAAGACACCATTGAGAGCATAGAGAGCAGACAAGAAGAAATCAAGGGATCTCAGGGAGCCACTCCATATCAAGCACCTTCGATACGCGAGCGGCTTCGTAGCATGCAGGAACAGGCAAAGGCCTCCTCCCAGTCAGTGGCACATGCCAAACTTCAGGTGGCCAACACCAAATTCAAGTCCCTGCAACAGCGACTGCAGGAACTGGAGCAGTGCAAGGAGAAACAATACCCAAGGATGAAAGCAGTGTCGTCGTCCTCGGACTTCACCGATGGCTGCTCATCTCCGCGGGATGATCTCAGTGGAAGCCAAGCGAGCAGCAGGCGGAGCAGCTGCAGCAGCAACGGGTTAGCTGCACGAAGGTCGGGATCGTTTACAGTCTACGAATTCAGCAACTTCAATGAGTCAGCTGTGAGCAGCTCCCGGTCATCCTTCTCCACGGAAGATGATGCCTCATTGCCATTGCAGTTCAAATCCATCAGACAGAGGCGAGAGGAATTGCAAAGAGCAATTGCAAAACCAGTTCCAAAATATGTAGACCCCATGAAGGACCTCAAGACAATCGGGAGGACGTCAAATGGTAGTTCGGATTCATCCAATTCGCCAGTCATCTGATTCTTGGTTTGATTATCCACATTGCACTGATTTCACAGTCAGACACTCCTCCAATGAGTTTCTAGTTCAGTGAAGCACACTGGCAATGAAAGATTTGCAGTCTTATCTGCATCGAGTAACTGTGATGTGAACCAAATAAATTTAGGTAATGTATTCAATCGACTCATCAATGCAGGCTTATAACAGTGAAACATGTGACAATAGCTCTGACAATTGCGTCCTGTATTTACATCTCAGATGTGAACTAATTCCTGGTCCTACATTGTTGAGAGGGAATGGTTGCCATATATGACAAAATTTGAGAGAAACATAGTAAGACATAGCAAGAGATGAGTCCTGTACAAAATACCAGCACAGGTAAATCCGGCTTGTAACATTTTCTTCAAAATCAGTTTCTGTATAACAAAACAAAAATCAAACAGAGATCCATGACAATTAAAAGCCAATGCATTCAGCATGCATTGAATCTTAGGTGTGTATGCGTCTGTCCAGATACAGATAAGCAATGATTTTTCATTAATTTGTTAAATGTTATATTATCACCAGGTCCCTTTGAGACGCTAGAATGAATAAGACATAAGTGTCATGAAATGTGAAACTAGTCACCAGAATTTTTTGTTGGGAGAATTTCAAGGTTGGTGCTGGGACATTTGGTTTCTTTGTGAGGATCATCATTGTGTAATGTAAAGTTACTTAGGTGAAGTTGTGTGCATTCATGATATATTAATTGTATACTTCAAGCTCTTAGAGAGAAAAAACAAACAAAAGAAAATTTGTGAAGTGTTCAAAGATACAGCACTGCTTTGAGTGGGTTAGCCTACACTTATGTTGTTATACATTGATGTCGTCTTAATTCATCCCATTATATCACCACAATCACGTATTTAAAGGCCAAGTGTACTTATTTCACAATTTGCTTGTACATGGAACCAAAAAACCAAGGAGTGCCTCGATTTTTTTTTTTGCAAGAAAGTGTATAGTTTTTAAATATCTTAAATATATCCAAAAGAAGGTAATTACCCTATTGATCAATCACCCAGTTTCATTCATTAATTTTTTCTATAGCAACCATACCATTTATCAACATATGTCTCCATTCTCCGATCCTTGGTGGCCTGTTTTTAACTTTGGCAAATAAGCAGCGGGCTATCACATCATTGTTTCCCAAATGTTTTTTTTTTTCTCCCAAACTTATGTACCGATGGTGTATTGTGCTCTAAGAACTGCATATAGTGTTGTTTAACAAATGTGTATTTAATTGTGTTTCTCGTATTACCCTTCATGAAATGGAAGTGCACCTCTCCTAGTAGTAGCTGTTACTGTAATACCATACATACCTTTAACTTCATCTGTTGCTTTTTAGATATCTTACATGTAAATGTAATAAATAATCTTGCCACTTTAGCAGTTGTTTTAACACTTGTTTTGTAATGATACAAGTTGCTGCAGATATCAAAAATAAATAGCTCCATCTATCAAAGGTATCTCTTGAAAGGCTACAGGATAACTAACTGCATTTTCATCATGGCTACTATGGTAATGTCAAAACCTAAATCACTGGATATTTTGCACAAAAGCTAGGGGGGAAGTAAAGACACTTTACATTTTAAATTTTGATTTGTTTCCTGCACAAAGAATTCAGAATATTCCATTAGCATTGGGGGATTTGCTGTGTACCCCCCAATGTCTTGCCTCGAATGAGGTACTTGCTTTGTCAAGTCAAAGCTGTTTATATTGAAGGTTTGCAATTTTATGGATGAGAGAGGCAGGTGACGACAGTAGGAGGATGAACCTAAGAGGAAAAAAGTCATCACATTGACAGCCTCTTCCTCGGTCTTGCTTTTCATGAGTATTTTTTTTTTTATGTATTAGTCTGTTAGCGTGGAAAAGCATCACTTACAAAATCAGTTTAGAGATCATTGATTTAGACAAATGGAGACAAAGTCTTCAAATAATTCAACTTTATCCTTCAATTAATTCAATTGTATTGCTCACATGGTGAAATTGGATCCAGTTACATAGCCACTTTATAATTGAAATCAGTTTGAAATGTATATATTTTTCATTCAGGCAAGGTGAAACTTTTTTTAAGCATATCTCCTGCACATTGTTTTCCAAAGAAAAAGGAAACCTCAATTTTACTGTAACCTCTTCTTTAAATATTTTGTAAAATCTTGTAAATTGTGTTTATATTCAGAATGTAAAAAGTTCCATTGGCAGATAACTTTATAACATTATTTAAACCTTTTTTTTTACATTTTAAAAAAATCCTTTTTTTACATTTACAGTATGTATTACTGAAAACGTGGCCTTTATTTGAGATGTCAGTGTGCCTTCAGTGATGAAACATAGGCCAGAATGTGGCTTACGGACCTAGTGAAACCACTGGTTTAATTCTTTTGTAATTGTGAAAGAGAAGGAAGAATTAGTATCCATTAATGAAACGAACTGTATTTGGAATTTAAATTTGTCAATGACTTTTCCTTTGTTTCATGTAAGAAATTATTGTCCCTGAAAACACTTCAAATTACTCAAGATGCAATATTAATTGGATGTGAGGAGTGTCATGGACCCAGATATCCCTCTGTTGGATAACCTATCATTTTCGATCAAAATGTCAGGAATCGGGTATCTAGGAGCGGAGTAGCCAGTGAACAGTCCAGCACTATAGCAAGCTACCTCTAGCCTCCTAAGCTAGATATATTCTCCACCTTTAAAGATCCAGCCACAGTAATCTGTCGGTAACTAGTTTGATTTTTACTGTTTCATGCCACTACTGCTGCATTCTGTCTAATTAGAGATGGAAGTTGCTCGATAAATTAAGGTTGGTTTGACGCTGAATTCTTTGATCAATACTGGTTGGAATAACTCTTTGAAATGAGCTCATCTCTGTTGACTCATGGTTCAGTTGGCTTCTTGTCTCGCAGTTGATGTGTGTTAGCAAGAGTTTTGTGGATAAAGCTTCCAGTCTAGTTGAAAATATCACTCCAAGTGTGCCTTGAATAATTTCGTATTTAACGTGTAACTTCTGTCATTGGAATCAAAACAACACTGTAAAACTTTTCAGGGACAGACTAAAGATGTGATGTAACGTAAACAGCTCAGAGCCGTTGAATCAGTTGTCAGAAAAATTAAGAATAATAGATCATCTTAGTTTGTTGTTCTGGATCATGTTCACATGCTTTTTATTGAACAATGATAGTATAACGGCTGAGAAAAGTCTGCTTAAGTTATACATACATACCACCAATATATATACAGATTTTACTTCTACTGTTGTAGTAAACGTTAAGCAAATATTGATATGAATCAAAGAGATAGTGGTAGGATGCAATTTGTGGTAGTTTAACTTAAATCATTCATACAGCACCACCACGTTAAATACAGCCATACCATATGGTATCCATGATACCACATACCAGCTTGCATGTACAAATCAAAATTGTGAGCACCGAATACATAAAAAAAATGAAAATTTACGGAGGATTAGCAAGTCTCTGTTTTATTTATTTTGTCTTGTTCTTGTCATTTTAAGTTGTAAAGAATACTTAATGTAATAATCCCCTGTTTCCCCCTTTCCAGTGCAGTAGACCAGATGTGCGGACATGCATGGCTATGAAATTTAAAAAATGCAAAAAAAAAAAAAGCAATATTTAAGAGGATCTGGATTAAGTTAATGCTGAAGACCAATAAATTGTAAGATGCAAGAATAAAGGGTATAAGCAGAACCCACTATAATTGTGAGACATGTGTTGAAATTTCAGGAGGCTGCGTGTACACTTCTGCAAACAGTCACATTAAGAATCCTTTTGAAAAATTTCTCAATAGATCTGAAATA
>VJOZ01033072.1:0-12879 GCA_009801055.1 Stichopus horrens
TATTCTTGATGTTTTGAAATGAAATTTTAACAGGCAACATGATACAGTATGTTCAAACTTCCCACCCAACACTGAGTTTCTTGAAATGTCTTAAATATGCCAGAAGATATGTCCCTTGACTGGAATTCCCCTATAAGTTAATTACTTAAAACAGTCAGTGCCTTTACACTATACTGTAACATCCACACAGGTTAAAAACACTTTACTTTGTACACAAACAATATTTAAGCTTTTAAAAACAACATATATTATACAGTACAAGATACCGTTGGTGTACTTGTGTCATGCTACGTGGTCACTTTAGCAGAGATCCTATTAAAATGGGGGAATCAGGATATTGTCTGCTTTGATGTGATTAGTGTACATGTGTAAATGTTTACAAAGACTTACCTTCACAATTCAGTGTTGCTCAGGATGTGATACCATGGATTGCATTCTTGCGTCATGTTACATTGAACTTAATACTACTGACCTAGAGCTCTATGAGTAATTGTTATCAAAATAAACAAACATGTGCTTTCCCATGTCACTAGCAAGATTTGCTTCAAGTGTTCAATAACTCAAGTATAAAAACATGTAAATCATACATTAAGTTTAATATTTAGCACCTTTGTAAATCTCCCATTCCATTATTTTCATCTAAGTTCTAACCTCAAACTCATCTTAAAACTGTTAGCCAATATTGGACACCAAACCAATTGAGAGAATTTTGCCTTTTTCTTTTGGTTTTTCCTACGAATGCTTAACCTCAAAGGCAAAATCACAGCAGGGGGTAAATTGTACAGATAAGCAAAATTCTCTTTTCATATGTATACTGCATCATTAAATTTTAAGTTGACGCTTAGGCTGTAGAAAGCATTGTCATCTTGACTGCAAACAGTTCAAGCAGAAGAACTGTAAACCAACTGCATACATACAGTACAGTACATGCAGTATATGATTGTCATTTTAATGCAGGTAATCCATGGTGTACGGATGTTATAAGGTCAGAGGAAAACGGCACTTCACATCTACCTGTAGTAGCTGGTTTCTAAATTGTTTCACCGATGAAGAATATCAGGGCAGGCTGGAATTAGCATATATGTTTTTGCTGCACACTTAATACCCAACCCAATACAGTCAAATGTTAGAGAGCAATTTTGTTCTAAGCTGGTCTCCATTAAAAGAAAATTTGAGCATACATGATGTAAAAAAAGAAAGTTTGATGCTGCAATGCCCAAGGCTTGGTGTACAAGTATGTCTACGAGCATCACAGCAGAGGCAACTTGGTACAGAACACTCCTCAAGAATGTGGGACCAGCAATGTCAGGATGATAGGGGTAAAAACCTCCTCCCCTTCTGCCTCCCAACAATTATAACATGCCCTCTTCACAAAAACTGGTGCAGTTATTAATATTACACTGATTAGGATTTTTTCGGAGTGCCCTTTTAGACATTTATGCCTCTCCAACTGTAACTTAGATAACACACATTTCAGATGATCTATCTCTTCTGTCTGTCTGTCTGTATGAAGGTTGCAACAGCCCTGTTACGGTGGCCAATTGGTAAGTCATGGTACTTGCTGATGTCCCACTTGCCATCTCAGCATATCTGCAAAAACTTCCAAAGTGGACCCCCGGGGTAATTCCCCCTAGTCCTCTCAGAATCCAGGATAGCATTCACACTACACTGACAAATCCTAGGCCTTTACTACTAGCATTAGGAGAGCTAGTCAGGATCAGCGTTCGTTTTACCATCAATTAAGCAAGTAGCAAAGCTGAATAAAAATTTATGATGCCCTATAGAAACGCCTTGTTATATATCGCATCAAGCATTTTACGGTCGAAAAGTACGAGACAGCTATATTCCTTTAATCTAGCTATACTATAGCATGCTATTCTGGAGTATGAACCAGCCTTAATGGCACAGCTTCAAGCTTGTGCACTGGGGCCTTTACAATCTTGCCATCTGTTCACACTAGCTGTGCTAATGCTGCTATGTTGCCAAAGTTTGTTATGAAGTCAGAATTGACAACATTGTTCAAGTAGACTTGATATTGGTGAAAGGAACATAAATTGTTACATAGTGGACACACATATTAGACCTCTGCTTCAATTCTGCTTCTGTGATTCTACATGCATCTTTTTATGTTACCAACATTTTCGTATTTAGTGCACAGTGCCAGCGAAGCACTTCGGAGCATCTGCAACAGAACCAAACTACGAGCAAAAAACATGCCAAGTTTCAACGAAGGTAATGATAATTAACAGAGGATGCTAAGAATTAATTCTATGTGGTGTCAATGACGATAAATTAGCTACTGTACACTACGATTTCATGGTTCATCACAAAATCTTCAAAGCTAAGAAGGTGGCCTGTAATTTAAATTTCATCTGTAGTTGGTCACAAAAAATACTCTTGCTGATGTCAATTATTCACTGACTATCAGATAATTGGTAATGTTGATTATCTTAATCTTGATCATGATTCAAACACATTTACACAAGATATTTCCCAACTTGAGCAATCGTGTAACTGAGTCATCTGCATACTTCTTGCAAAACAAAGTTAGAACATCAGACAACGTTCACCTCAAACAAATCGGTTTTCAAAATGGCTGAAGCCTTTGACAGCCGTTGACCCTAAATGACCTACCATCACTGAGAAAATTGGTCGAGATCATATCTACTTATGTATACCACTTTAGCTACACATAGAAAAACCATTGTTAATAATGTACACATTGTAACATGTTCACCAGGTTTCAGGACAAGTTTCAAAATTTGTTGACCTCAAATGACCTTTGACCTGCTGTCATGTTTGGATTTACAAATTTTTGTTTCAGCATACAGAGATGGCATTATCACAAAAACTGCAATACCACAATTATATTTTTGATATGAATGTAAAGTTGCACAACAAGGAAAAATTATTGGCAAGTTGACTGACTTGAAAATCAATGAAACAAGAGTATGCACTTTGCAATTGCTTATGATAAATCTTAAAACACATGCTCCTTATTTCAATTAAAGATGTAAAAGTCCAATGACAAATGATCTGTTTAAGCTACTTACTTTGGAGTTTTTTGTTTTGTGTGTGTGTGTACTTTGTTTTCTTTTGTAAGTCTCACCAAATGATAAAAGATGCAGAATCAAATTTTGGCATATCGAGATAACCCCTTTGTGGGTATAATCTCCCAAGAAGTTCAATTTGAACCTCAGTAATAACAGAAAACAAAAAGAAATCACATTTACAGTACAGTCCGTAGATCAACATGAGCAGTGTACACACAATTAAGCAGTTTATCACTCAGGGTTACATCTGACTTTTCTCTTTTCTTTTCAACATGAATTCCCGATAGACGAACTGCACCTCCCACAAAATTTCTGTTTAATTGAGACCAAGATATGCCATTCAGGACTATAACAGAACAGGTGATTTGTAAAAAGCTATGAAACCCACCGCCAGTTGTCACATTCATGCAGTGATGCATGGCATACTTTATTCTTATACTGTATTCTACATACGGTATGTTCAACCCTGTCACAACAGGCTTTCCATGGAAGTTCCTTGTGCTGTCTTTCCTTAAATATCTGTAAGTGTACTGACTGTATGAATGTTGAGACTGAAACAGCAGTCTGTCTTGGAATTATTTACAGTATGATCAATCACCCACACTCCACAAGAGCATCTGTACAAAACTCACACAGTCACGATCCCATAGGCCTACTGTACATAACAGTGCACAGTGTTAACAAGCAACATGTCATCGAGTGCAGTATATAGCACAGAAGGCCTTTGTTTTCATTACTTTATGCATCTATCCTAGCTCCTTGTCTCCTGCAAATGATAAACAACACGAACATGTGGGGGGGAAGGAACACAACATAATACAATTCTGATGCACTCCCGTAAAATACATCTCCTACTGAAAAGCTTGAAGTGACCGCAAGATAAATATACTCACGCTGATAAAATAATATTCCCGACCGGAGATTTGATGAATGAGGCCAACGGTAACCGTACACCAGCAACACCTGTAATTAATGACACCGTACGTAGGTTTATGTCTTTTTCTCTCTTTCTTTTTGTTTCTCACAATGCTGCAGACGTCCTAGCTGATGTCCCTGCAGTGTGCAGCAGCAAGTTTAACGAACATCGTGATCAGTCTGAGAGAAAGAGAATATTCACGAGGGTCTGGGCGAGATTATCACGCCGCGTAATGCGTATGCTGCGGAAGATAGCGAGAGAGAAAGAGAGGAGGAACATGATGAGATGAGAGGAAAGTGTTGGGTCAATTTATCCAGTTCACTTGAGGATGATCTTCAAAAAGGGGTTAAATGAGATGGCTTCAAGTTTATCAGTGATTAATTTACTGATCGATTCTGCAAAGATATAGTCAACAATGAGTTCCTGTCTATATGAGCTCCTGTCCTATTCAAATCAGCAGATGAAGTATCTGCAGCCGAGAATTAAACCTTCTGCACGTAACAGTAAAATATTTGGCAACGTGGAAAAGCTTGTTTGGATCTTGCTATTAAAAGAGAAGCTGCGTCTGCTTTGAATCACAGCAGTCCCTTCCACACAAAGAACATATTGCTCCGTTAAGATGAAAACACAGCGTGATACAGTACAGTGTATAGTGCACTTACAGTAGGCTACTGTTAATTAACTTATGGAGATGAGCAAAGTCATTACACTCAGCTGATCAATGAATTTGGTCGCTTTGGTCGTTAAAATGGCACTCCCTGAAACTGTACATAATAACATTCTTGATTTATTTATCATAAATTGACATTACTATGATTACACACTACAGCAGCTCAATCAGGTAAGGTGCAAACCACGAAATCATGTCAAAACATATATGTAGCCTATAGAAATGGGCTTTCTAACAATAACTTACTTAGTGTTAATAAATGACATATATTGTGGGTGAAAATTACAAAGCATATACAGTAGAGACTAGCAAGGAAGGTCTGCAAGTTTTAGTCCAATAGTGACCAACAAATCACAGACAAATGAAAGCCAAACGAATAAAGACTTATAAGGAATCTTTTCAGCAAAAAAGTTTCAGAAAGACTGATGTAAAGTGCAGTACTGCAGTTTTTCCTGTACTGATGCCACTGTAGACTTGCAACATAACGTGATTGCAGGCATAGGCAAAGAGTAAAAATATTGAAATTTCATCTCCAAAAGTTTGGAAAGGCTTTTAATTGCACCATTCAGACAACCTGGGAAAATAAATAGGTTTCAGCTGGTTAATTCTGCCATAACGACAAAAAGTGTAGAATACGATAAGATAGTGGTTGACATGTTTCATTCAAATCAATGCATGGTGTGCTTCTTAGAACAAGCCAATGGGAAGTACTGCATACTAGTATTGAACATTCAGTTAGTCAAAACAACTCAGGATCACTGATGCTGCAATGTTGTGATCAGTTCTTGGCTTATTTACAAATACAGTGCTCCCTTTCACCTAATACCACAATTCCCAATATATACCGACTTGGTCACTTGAGTAGTATGTTTTTGACACACCAGTGATGAGATCTGCACAGTTGCACTGTGGTTTTGTCGATAACATTACTGTGTGCTACAGTAAATTAGCGAGACATACTAATAGGGAAGTGTTCTGCTGTGCATCTAAATGATAATTTATAGTTTTAGGATCCTGCAGTCTTTTTAGTTTGAATTCTACATTACACCACGTACATCTCCAGCTAGCCTGACACAGCTCAACGAGCCCATAAAACTTTGGTGCAATTCATGTGAATGATTTATATACACGTCTAAATTCGATGAAATTGGTGTATTTAGCATTCTATGCTACAAGTCTTAATTTATTGCGTTCTGCCATGTCTCGGTTTGGTACATCTTGATGAGCGCGTGCTCTATATCTCATACATGCAGTTATCTCTGTGAGTGTTCTATTGTATTTCTCTGTAGTTGAAATTTGGTGTGCAGTAATTGGTGTGTGTCATGTGTTCTACAGTATATACTGCATGTCTGTGTACAGTGATTGGTGTTAAAATGTTCTGTTTCCACACTTTCTTCTATTTTTTCTTACCATTGGTGAATGCATATTTTTCCAAACACTTCATGTCTAAATTTCATGTACAGTGAACAGTCCGGGAGATTCTCCACTTCAGGAGAATTTTTTTTTTCCCAGAAGGGGATGAATTTGTATTCATGAGGCATCATGAATAAACTTGCTTAATTTGCTTTCATTTTATTTGCATTTTGTGTGTCGAATCAAATACACAAGCCACAAGTACATCCTTCTCTCATGTAGGTATGGTAAAACGATCAAACATGTCTGCCTGTAGTTTCCATGGTTTTCCTGGACATTAGAGTTGATAGTGCCTGACTGTATGTGGTGAGTAAAGCCTACAAAGGTTGCTTTGTCGTTCTCCTGTAGTACCTAACATAGTTTCTCGGTGTTACTTAGGAACTGTATAGCGATGCAACTTTTGTGCAACTGTTAACAACTGGTGGCTGTGTTCATGCATTCAGCTGTCGCTGTGTGTTTATGCAGTGACAGATTGACTGTGTAACATCTAGTACTGTAGTACCGAGGCTTCTACAAACGTGTCACTCCCCTTTTTGAGATTTTCACAAAACATGCCCCTTTTAAACACTCACTACATTTCACCACCAGGAAAAGTTGAAGATAATGTAACCAGCCTCATGAATACGCAGGTTTTGAACTTTACATCGCACCTACAAATTTTCTAGAGGTTTGGTTTGAATAGAGTGCCTCTTTGTTTTTCTATTGTCCAAATGGTATGGCATTGTGGGTAAATTGCAAAATGGCTATCAGATTTTCTCCTTTTCCAGGGAAAGTGATTTCCTCATGAAAGGGGGAAATCTCCCGGACTGGACTTCCATAAAGAAGTAAACCAAAAGTTAAATCACATATTTGCCTATTGATCACTGGATACAACTTCAACTTGATTTTCTTTTATGTTACCCACTGAGTTATAACATGAACACTATTTTTGTGTCAATTTTGAAAGTATTATTATCATTTTGGAAATATTAAAAACAAAATTACATTCTGAAAAAAAACATTGTGAGCAAGTACGTCCATCACAGTGAAATTCTTAGATATTTATGGCCATTGAGAGATATGGTTGAACAAATTGCCTGAAATGTCCAAGTTTATGGAATTGTTCCCAGTGTTGATGTCCTGCCGTGGGCATGTTTAAAGTGATGCACTATTTGGTGCTTGATGTGATTCCAGAGTTCTAAATTTGAGTTATTCAGTCCCTACAGTCTTCAATCTTTGAATTGTTCATTTTTGCATGAATACAAACTTTACAAACTGTCTATCATTCCAGACTTGCACACAAGACTTGAGGGATTTGGGTCTCCCAATTTCTGTGTATCAATTTATTCATTGAGCTGTCAACTTGCCATAACACCAATCCAGCCGATCAGTTCCAATCTCCAGCAGATTTGGATATCATAGAGTCACATAATGGCAACCGAACTTAGAAGAAAAACACAAATGCATTGCGGTTTTGATTGATTTCATTTTGAGTATCAAGATTCTTAATGAATTTCATATACTGCAATAAAGGGATGGATTACATACATGTGTTAACTTGTCATATATCTTTCCTAAAATATGCTTGTATGTAAATACGTGTATGAACGGAATACGTAAAATGAAAATGAAATATACTTGGCTAAGTTGTAACATTATGGTACACTTTATCATGAGGCTGTCTCAATAGGAAACCATCCACTATGTATCCACTGATAAAAGACGATGACGGCTATTACACTGAACATGCATCATGAATGAACCTGACTAGTACGGTGTACATGAAAGACAGGTGTCCAAGCACCCTGTCATGTTATTTCATGCACAGACTTCATGCTTTTCACAAAATTTGCCCCTTGATGACCCCACCGAAGATGTATGCTTTTGTACACAACAGTTATGGTACGCTGTCCACTACACATTACAACAAATATGAGATCAGTGCAAGCGTGCTCCGCTTAATCGTGACATGATTGTGTTTTTCAGAGTTTCCGCGATTTGACCTTTGATGACTCCTGAATGACCTACAACCTCTGTCAAAATCAATAGGGTCCTAATGTGCTCAATGTGGCACAATACCAGTCAAAATGACCAGCTCTGCTGATTTCTGACATATCTGTTTTAAGCATATCATAATGAAAATTTACATCACGGCAACAGAACTAGATACGAACTGTGACACTTGGCCAGAATGTCTCTCATAAATCAATAAAGCCAAAAGTTTAAGTCCTGAAAGTTATATGAACTTAGACCAGTATATATCTACACTACATAAGATATGGTAGCAAAATTCTTTTATCCTAGTCATAAAGCTATATAAGTTAACATGCAAAGTAGAAACAATGAAAATTAAAAGTTTGTTCCGTCATTTTGTTTGTTCGATACATCTGCCATCGAAGGGTAAATATTCATGACACTTAATTGTATCATATGGAGTACTGTAAATATACTGTACGTGGTACCTCGCCAGTTATCATCCCTGATCGACACCTGAACAGGTGCAGATCATTCATATTTAAAACACTTAAAACCTCGATCTTCACCTGCTAAAGTCACACAAGTAATTGTTCTCACCACAAGCATGGCAATTAATATGAGTAGCTAGGAAAACGAACATGAGGGTAGAACTTACTGTACACAAGGACGACCATGCTCAGATCGTGATAGGACCAAGGTGATCCTTCAATGGACTTCAAAAAACCAACTTGAACTCAGAGAAATTAAAATTTTACTAGAAATGTCCAAGTACATGGCTCAATTATTAAAACTGGTCAAGACATTCAACAAAGTTCCTTGGCTCTGATAGCCTATAAATTTTGCAACATCATATGTGCACCTGTTGATTAATACCCTTTCAACATGAGGCCTGTATAGGGCTCGGCTGACCCTTTACTTGACGTCCAGTATCATTGCACTCTGTTGACTACAACTAACATTACAGACTTTTCCTAAAACATAAATATAGGCTGGTAAATTCCACCAGTCCAAACTTAAAATTCACTGACCTACAAAATTATGTACCTATTAGGCTTCCTTATATTCTGAGCTATATACAGCCTATGTCTACAATATCATACACAAACAGTAATTCTAGTTGGGTCCTTATTTTGCTATCTCCAATAACCTTTGGACTATTATACTATAAACCATTTTCTTTTTGACTTTGTAGGGTCTACCCACATATCACATACTAACTGAATACTATTGGGCCATGGAAAGTACCTGTGCAGTATCTTAGCCATGCAGTAATAATACACTGTACCTTATGCAAGTTTTTTGATTCCTGGAAAATCTCTAAGCAACGGGACTTTGCACCATTATCAGCCTTTGCAGGCACGGAAGCCATTTTTGTACAAATGTTTACCAGCATATGTAGCACATGAGGACAGCATAATTTGCTTCATGCATGAACTTATTTTCTCTTTTCAACAGCTACTGCACTTGCAACTTACAGTATGTAGAATTGTTTAAGTTGTACACTGGCCCAAAATGACAATATAGTAACAATAAGCACTGAGGTCAACAGCACACCAGTTACACAGTACTGTATCTGCCCTTCAGGGTTTTGCAGACTTTCGATGCACTGAAGAAACACCCTTTTCAACGAGGACTAAATATCTGCAGCATATCAAGTAAACATACCTGGCATTCATAGTTTACCACCTACAGGCAAAGATACAGATATTTACTTTTGATCACACTTTTTTAATAAAAATAATAATCACAATAATAAAAATGTAAGAATTTAACAGTGCACCAAATCCACCACTGTGCTCAATGTGCTTTACAAAAACAAATCCACAAACCAGGGTAGTTGCCAGGCACAACTGATTAAACCTACAGACAATACTGAATCTAGAGCTATTCTTTGTCAGGAAGGTGGTGAAGCACGACACATACCTTGGCCAACCTTGTTGTCAAATTCTAAGGGCAAATATGCACCAAAAACTGGAATACGTACAGTGCTGAACTGAAGTGGACTTGAAATCATTGAGCTTTACCCTGTATTATGGTATGGTTCCAAAATATTCAAACACTATTCAACTCATACTTACAAGCCAGGAAAAACTATCATAAGTTTGGGGAACTGAAATTTTTTCATGATGATACTTCATGAATTTCACAAAGCAGCTGTCAGAAAATTAAGGTAAATATGTGCAAATTGCAAAATATATATATACACAAATTAGACGTCAGACGAAGAGGACAAAACTTAGCTTTGAAAGGGGCAGAGCACAACATAGTCCTAAAGGGGGCACTGGCAGCAAATTTGTTTCAAGTTTCGGTATCACTGACAGAGTTACAAAGCAATTACTGTATGTGGCACAGACTTGGCTTACAAATACATGGTGCTACAGAATTTGGTGCATAATGGGTTTCTTGAAGAAATAAAAGAATCACAAGTTCAAGCACAAAAATTTGTTTCTTTTGTTTTATTTTCATAGCAAAAAAAAATATCAGTACAGTACTTACTGCATCACCCACAGCACTACAATTGGTAATCTTTGTTCGAATCCTGAATAAACAAACATATGGACCTATTACACCATGAACTTGAGACACATAGCGGCTATCCTTTCCTTGCTTCACAGAAGGAATTTTGCTGCAATCTGGGCTCTCCAGAACTGGTGTATCATCAGAACCACACAGTTTTGGTATAGTAGGTGCTGTACCAGCAACATGCAAAAGATCATGATGCAGAAACAAGCATTTCTGGACAAACCATGATGTGAAGTGTTTTAATGACAGCTTTGTGGCCATTCTGCCATATATAACAGGTGGCTAATCCAAACGCACAAACAAACAAACAAAAAGTGCCCTATGGGGACTACAGTTCCTTGGTGAATACAATGAAAATAATACCAATGAACACACAGCTAATGTGGTGAAGTTTGCCTACAGTATGACTCTTGTGACAGAGTGCATTTCAATTTCAAAGTTGTTGGGGGTGAATGCTGGCTACATTTCCTTACTTTCTTATAGCTTAACCAATTGACCTCAAATAACCTCAAAATGACCTGTGCCAAAAGTATGAGGTGTAAGATATTCAACACTTTGACCTACAGTAAAACCCATTAGCACACCATGGTCATAAAAAACAAAGGTGTTGGCAGTGAATGTTGACAAACATCTCCCAAGTTTACATCAATAGCCTAACCAGCAAATGACTTCCAATAACCTTCAGTACCAAGTAAGTTTATGAGACCTGTGTTAGAATCCATACCTTGACCAGCTGAGGTGATCTACATGTATGTATAAGTACAAACCCCGGTTACCAAAAGCAACAGTACTTTTCTCCTACCATTATGGTAGGAGGAAACTACTGTTGCTTTTGGTAACTGTGGTTTGCAATGCATCCACATACCAAGTTGAAATCTGTCCAAGTTTCCTATCTTGAGATATGCTAACAGAATTTTCAGTGTTTGGTTCCAGATGACCTTTGACCCAGAATGATCTTCTCCAAGAAATGCATCTACTCACTATAAGTACAGTATGACATTCATCCAATTTTCCTAACTTGAGATATCCGACACGGTTTTCAGTGTCTGACCTGGTTTGCAGTAACCCCAGACCTATGACCAAGTATGGTAAGAACTATTATCCAAGTTGAGAAATCATCTTAAAATTAACATATTCCTTGTTGGATCTCCTGGGACCCCACATGATCATTGACCTCCACCTAGTTCAAGTGCATTGTCAATGTTTCGCCTACTGAGTTACAGCTATTCCGAAGCAAACATCACACACACACACACACTGACAAACCTGACTACAGGTACATACAGTAGGTTCCTTTGCCTAAGCAAGGCACCAAAAAGAGCTTATATAGAGAAGAGACATTGCTATACATATCAGCCAGTTCATTCTCATTTGAATGACACTGTATACCTTGATGAACACCAGCCTATAAATGACCACATTTCTATGCTACAATTTCATGGATCATTATCTTTTTTATCATCATTTTTTTTAATCATGATTTCATCATAGATGGGAAACTTGATATCCACTTATTTTTTTACAGGTATATACTTACTGCCTTAAAAAAAAATGCAAGTGGGTTAATTTATTCATGGATTAATCACCACTCCCACTTTTCACGAGACAATAAAAAATGTATCATAACAATCTTTCAAACAGACTTGTTTTCATGCTACTGTCTGTAACCTGCAGCACCCAGAGCAGTGCATTTTGCTCTATGGCATGCCAATTATGACAATTTGTTTAGTCAAACTTCTCCTGGGGCATTATTGTTTATAAAAAAAAGTGTTCAATGAACAAAATGGGGATTATAGGATTAAATACTTTCTTGTATCCGATCTGCAAAATGAAATCAACATTGCAGGATCGGTATCCTCCTCAGAAAGTGTACCATTTCTAATGTCCACATCCATTCCTGAGCAGTTAAGAAGTGAAGCGGTAATCCCAGCCTCTAAGAATTCCTCTGATTTTTCAGATTTGTTCCCAGATTTTCCTTTGGACTGCCAAATGGTTTACATACTGCACTTGCTCAAAATCAGATTTGAATCTCAAACAAAGTAAAGAAATCCAGGGGTGGTTATTTTCAATGCAAACATTTGAATTACAAATTTCCTAGAAAATTAGCTTCAATGTAATTGCATTAATGCAATGACATAATTGTTGTTAAGGCAACTTGATTTAGATCATGCAAATTAAGAACCAACCAAATGAGATCACTTTTAATTTTTAGCACTTACAGTATGATTGGATGGGAGCATTAATTCACATTTTGTAAATTTTGTTGACTTGAAAACTCTCCTTGTAACCTACAGTACAGTACACTAAACTCAAATCTGTATGAAACCCTTTTTCTTTTCTTTTTTTTT
>VJOZ01033089.1:0-13879 GCA_009801055.1 Stichopus horrens
TTCTGCATGTGATACCAACATCTATTCAGACTTTCATGTTTTATATCCTACAGCAATGTAGAGAATCATAAGCCTGAAACTGCTATCTGTGACCTGTTTCTCCTGAAAAATAATAAGCATTTTCAACACAAATTTCACTGCAATTTAAAAGAATGGTATAACACATCTATATCATTACCCATTTTCATCCATTCTGATAGCCAACTTAGCAGACTGACTTTCCTTTTGGGATGTAAGTGAAAGAATTTAGCATAGACTTTGTCTCCAGCCACTTTGTTGATGCCTTCTATGAGGTCATCCGCTGTGGTTCCGGCAACACTCCTTGAAAAGAGGTACTCATGGAGTGGCGCCTCTTCGGCTCTAAGCCTGGTATTGATCCTGCTTCCGACTTTATCTACGTCTGGCTGTAGACCAAGAACTTTCTATGGGGAAAAGTATCACAAAGTAATATAAATCTGAGACACTGACAGTGACAGGTGATATCAGAATTGGCAAATTGAACTCATCAGAACAAAAATCTCAGTTAGGAGAAAATTAATAAATTCCCCCAAAAGAAAGGTATGTTCCACTCACACAGCAATCAAAAGTTGAGATGAACAATGAAATTTTGCAGACAAGTTTGATCACACGTAGTTAAGTACCTGAACAAAGATCTCTCACTGATAGCACAGCAAAGTACTGAATCATACAAATGATGAATCTATTTTAGGAACAATTATTTGGGTGCAGGAGTCATGTTTCTAAATTGTGAGCATATGTAGTGTGTGTTACTTGCTTCCTGTCAACTATATCCATTTTGCATGATAAGTATGATAGCATGATAAGTAAACAAGAAAGATCACAGAAAGATTTCTCTAACCAAAACATTGATAACAGCAGTAGCACCACAGGCTGACACTCCGATCTGCTCAATTTGTTCTTGTTCCACATCTTCAGGAGTCCAAAAAAAGTGAGAAGTTAACTCGTCTTTGCTTGGAGTGTCCATCTTCCGTAGCAGAGTTGAATGTCATATCTGAAAAAAGAAAGGTATTGATGTGAAGTGTCTTTTCTACTTGTTTGTCTAGACTTGGACTAGTTTGCTTCAAAACCATTTTGCAATTGTGTATGATTGCATTCACTTATCATATTGCATTTATCAGGTGCAGCAGGATGAAGCAAATACTGGGGGTGGGGGATGGGGCTGAACGCTGGCAGGACTATCAAAGTGGAGAAACACCATCAGTGGGCACAGGGTGTATAAGAAAACTTTTGACTTTAAAAGCTCCACCAAGATGGCCAGAAACATCACTTCCTGAGTGTTAAAAAGCTGTAAATACCCAGCCTTGAAATAGGGATCTCGTGTATGCAGTTGAATTATGGATTCTCTTTCATTTTTTCTTGGAGCACTGAGCAACAACAGTGGGAGAGGGCAAACATACATTTATCTCCCACACTTTTTTATTGGAGGGGTTGGGTGCCAATAAGTCCTCACCCCAGTTGCGCTGCCACTGGAATCTATGTAAGTCTGAGCATTTACTGTACATTTAGTGCACTTCATCAACTGACCTGTTTGTGATAAAATTTGCTTCTCAAGACCTCCCTGCTTGTACGAGTACACAGCTACACTAATTCTAGAAAATGTAGACTACTTGCATGATCCAAAGTCACTTTGCAGAAAGTTTGCATACACAGGTAAACTACTGTAAGTTTAAATTGTTCCACTTGATACTAAACGTACAGTAGGGTAGGAGGAACATAGAATCTTCTAGAAATGTTTGTTGACATTTCTTGTACCTTAAAAAATATCAAACCTGCATTTAAACAACCAACCTTAACCAAATGAATAATTTACTTTAACCCGTGCTAAATATTGAATGTGGACAGACAATTTTGGATACATGTTTGAGTGGATGTATTTGAGAACTATTTCCAAACATAACATTTTAGAAATGTTCATGTGCACGAAGGAAAGTACCGTACCGAAACAGTACCAGTATTGGTTCTTTCTGAAAACACCAAATTCTAGTGTTACTAACTAAGCAATGTTTACTGCAACTACGAATACAGAGTAACATGCTTGACCCCAACCTCAAAACTCTGCAAAATTTAAATACAGTAAATCTGTCAACTTTGAAAGATTGAGTCAAGTCTTCTGCTGTGATGTATTTACACTTTGAAAACATGTCATGCCTAATGGTTACTTTGAACAAAATATCTTTGATTATCAGTCAAAGAGAAATCTTGTGAGAGTGTGTTAGCTTGGTGGTTGGAGTGTCCATCTTGCAGTTGCTGGGTCCATGGACCAGGTCCCGGTGGAGCCACTTAGAAATTTTTTAGGGGCTCCAAATTACTTGTTCAGTAAAGCTGTTTAAAGTGGTGCTAAGGTCTGATGTGCGATTCAGCTACTGCATCCTCCGCTTGAGGTTGCTGGGTACAGCTAGTGGGCTTTTTATCTGGGAAGGGCCTCCACCCCTCCAAGCTTTTGGGAAAGAGGCTAAATACTGGGTGATACAATACACTCTTGTCCGTCGGTTGAGGACGTTAAATGGCAGGAGCAGGTTTGAAGTTTGTATGGGATTGTTGGTTCACCCATTTCTCATTANNAGTCTTCAGGCTTTCTGATCCTCAAATTCCAACTTTATGTCATCCAGAACTTGACCAGAAGCTTTCTTTGTGAATGAATCTCTATGAACTTCATTCATACAGTATTTCAAACTCATCAACCACTAATATTGGCTGTCAGTCTAGGCCAAAATTAATCAGACAGGGTATACAGTGATGCTATAGTTTATGCAGGAATGCACGTTTACATAGGCCTATGTACAATTGTCAATTTTAGGCTTAGCCTAGGTCAATGCAACTCACAATCAATGAAAAGGTTAGGCCTAAAACTCAGCAGCCTTTTGTCCATCTCCTAAATCACACACATTTAGTATCATGTTGCTGCATCAAAAATCACTACTGAAGTACTGATGGCTGTCAGTCACAGGAATAATAACAGTCCGTCACCTATCTCATGTGAAATATGATTATGAATTAAAACTACAGTAGCGCAGGTCACACGTACTGCACACATAATGACATACAGTATTTCACTGTGAATACTCAGGACCTATTTTGCGAAAAAAAAATATTTATCGAGATATATGCTAGTATTACTTTCGTTCAGGATCATAGCAGTAGTCATTTCTTGTCACACGGATTGTACTTCAGTTTATTCCAATAGAAATTCAGGCCTAGTCTAATTCGTACGCTCGGGTCCCATTCCAGACCTGGCCCTGCCCTAAAAGTAACAAATAGGCTAGGGCGGACGTAACAACATTGTTAGCTCACTTCTTGAAGCACTGCAGCAAGCTACCTGTGATCATTTCACTGAGCATTGAACAAAAATGTAGTCCAAGCTAGCGACTGACCTGGTTCTCTACAGAGAAAGACTGATTGCTGGCAGCAGCCTTTTGTTGGCAGATAGCCGTTAACTCGAAACTTTAGCCCTGCTTCTAATCAGTGAAACAATATTTCGGAACTGACAGCATATATGCATCTCAATCGCTGTAAGACAGTTGAGTTCCCGACTTCTATAGTAGTTCAGAAATCGAGACTGTGGATGTTGTCACAAACCGGTGATGTGTTTCTAAATACTGTCCTCTAACTCAAAAGTTTCTTCGCATTTTGTGTGGAAACGGAAATCCATGCAGCGCATGGTTATGCTGTAGTGTGTTATGCACTTTCATACTGTTATAAGTAAAAATGCGTAAAATTGAAGGGTGAGGCATTTGGGGATGAAGTAATGGCAAGACGTTTTAATGACCTTAAGAAAGCACTGGACAAGTGCTTTAAGCTCTGTAACCGGGTTTGAGTTTTGTAGCATTGTTTTTTTCAGCTTCCTCAATTGTCCCTCCTAATTTTTGTTTCTACTAAACTTAACTATCTTTGATCCCGATAGATTTCCACACAAATCGCCAAGGGGCATGTTGACGTGTTGTCCATCTTTGAGAGACTTCACCCCCCCCACACACACACACACACTCAAAAAAAGAAGACATATATCGAAATAATGGTTTATGCAAAAATGTCCAAAATGACTAAATAAACAAAATAAAAATAAATGAAAGAGATAGAGACGAATGTTTTACGTTTCCTAATAAGAGTTTTTCAAGAGCAACACCTTGCTTGTGGACATTGGCTATGTACATACTTACACAAAGATACATTTTAATGTCTAATGTTACTTGCAAAAACGTAGTACTTATAGCCGTGTACACATCTGGGAGATATTCGAGGACTTGTTGATACAAAGCATAATTATAAGCATCATTTTGGTGACCTCGCATCCTGGGTTGGTATTGTCTACCCTACGCGTTCTTAGCAATGCTGAAGCTTTTAGTATTTGACGAAAATTGACGAAATTCTACAAAAAAGAGTAACTATAGTGATCACTCACGCTTTTTCGATGACATTCCACTCTCTATTTGAGTGATATATTTTTCTCAATTACAGTTAATAACCACTTCAACCAGAGTGAAATCTCAATCGAATCCCACTCTATAAAAGAGAGGCTCCTTTAGTCATTCTTTTACATTTAGAGAGTAAAATTTTTACCTGTGACAAAGGAGTTGCACACCCTGAAATAATTCAAGTAAAAATTAGACAAAATAAGATATGTATAACTTATAAATCAATTAGGAACTTCAGATACTTCCTCGTACAACTGTACAGAATCAGAAATATGAAAAACATGATACAAAATGTTCCCAATGACTGGAAGTGTGTATATGTTAATCCTATTTTTAAAAAGGGTAAACTAATTAGGCTCGCCTGTAACTGTAGGCCTGTTAGCCGTACCAGTGTTGTTTCCAAAGTCATGGAGTCTATTATTAAAGATGTGGTGATGAACAATTTTAATATTAATCTGTTGTTGGATCGTTCCCAACATGGTTTTTGTCAGGAAAGATCTTGTTTGACTAACTTTTTGGAATTCTTGGAAGATGTTTCTAGTTCCTTGGATAGTTGTAAGCCGGTTAATGATGTACATTTTTAGATTCCCAGAAAACCTTCTACAAGGTCCCTTATAGTCGTTTACAACTTAAAGTGCATGTTCTGGATATTAATGGTCAGTTTTTCGTCTGGATTAAGAATTCGTTAACTGATCGTACGCAGAGAGAAGTCGTTAGTGGTCACACTCCTGATCGGGCAAATTTTCCTAGCCGTGGACCTCAGGGTTCTGTTCTTTGTCCTTTGTTATTTCTGGTATGCAGTGATCGCGATGATACTGTTGGTTCTTATGCCAAGAAATTTTGTCATGATACAAAAATATACTCTTACATTTTTTGTGTGAAGATAATGCTAAGCATGTTCAAAGTTATTTTGATAAAATATACAAATGCTGTTTAATGTTGGCAAATGTAAAGTGCTGTAATGTATATTGGTCGTGGTTAACTATAGTCTCGATATTATTAATATCAAATAATTCGAAGGTGAAAAAGACCTTGGCATTTTTGTAGAATTCCTCTGTTAAGCCTTCTAGGCAGTGTACAGGCAACTAGACAAGGGAACCAAACTATAGACCGAATTTCAAATTTCTTCGTAAGGAGTTTGTTGTAAGACTATGCAAACAGTTGTTCAGACCCATCTTTTTATGAAAACGTTGTCCTTTCTGACCCTTGACTGACTAAATTAAAATCAACGTGCACCAACTTCTTTAAGAAGTTTCATTGCATAGTGGAAGTATCTGTATCTATTGCTTTTTTGAAATGCTCCAGTTTGGTACTTTCTTTATAAATCTAGCTGCAAGTTGCAGTATATCATGGAGCCAATGGAGAACAGTGGTCCCATACCGTATCCAAGTTACACCTGAGAATGTCCTTGGAAGTCAGTGATCCCGAACACATTTCCTGCTTTTATAAAAAAAAATACAATTAAAATGATCTTTTCCGTTTATATTGACATTCCCACCCCTTCCAACAATCAAGCAATAACACAACACCCCGCTAACTGTAGGGTTACAAAACATTTCAAAATTTCAGACGGAGCATGGATTAAATTCCATATCATTGGGAGGTGGTGCAAAACGTCTCAGCCATATAAATATATCCCAATGTCAAATGATCACTGCAAGATACGGTGCTTATTTAATGCAACACGATAGACTTCCTTTCCTTGATAATAACAGCGGAAGTAACTTGACTAACCTCTCGAGGAAAATCTACAATCTTGTCTTAAAAAGGTTAAATGGGCATATTGAGTTATTTTGTGAAATTTACGTACTAGTTTTCCAAACCTGTCAACTTTCTTTCCGATACTCATGCTAAATGATCACATTAAGGAGATTGCCATGTGTCAGTGTCACTTGCAAATGAACATTTGAGCAAGCATCAATCTGTATCATTTGTGATCAAGACAACCATAGTGCCGATAGTTCACTTATTAATTAATATCTGTGGGAATGTGGAAATCCATTGACTCGGACAATTTTTTTGTAAAAAAAATATATATATATATACACAAAATACTTAAAACTTTGATCAAGTGTCAGTTCAATGTAAGGATATGTACATTGGATTGAAATTTTACTATCAAAGTAAAAACATTAAGACAATTACATCAGCATCTTGGTGGTTGATTATGTTACGTTATAGTTCTAATTAACGGGCAGAGTGATGCACGGAAAAAATTTCACATTTTCCGAGTTTGGGATATCCATCAAAAGACAAACAATAGCTTTTAACAAAGGTGTCTTTTTTTTTCTTCAAGTGGCCACATTCCCACCTTTGAACTTACCAGCTGGCCTCACGGGATGCAAGCCCCCTCCCCCTACTATCTTTCTCTTTTTACTATATGCAGGTATGCTTCAATGAATGAAAAAAATGTAAAAGGTAAGACGAAAGACTTGTAACAATGAAGAAAGTAAAAGGAAGGAAAACCTCAGAAAATTTGAAACAGTCCTGAACAGAAAGCATTAACACGGTGTCACATGTCAGCTTTGATCCATTAGAGTATAACACTGCGAGGACAATTTTTAACCTTGGGATTGAGTAATTTTGTTCATTCCGCATTCCCCCACCAATTCCATGGATCATTCCAAGCCCTTACACTTTGCTGATTGGAGACTTCCCTCGCGTTTCACCCATTTCCGGGTTGTTCACTTCAACGTTGACTCACGCACTTTGTACACTGCTGCTGTATCCATGTATATGTGTATTGTCTTCATACCTACGGTACGTAACTAACTACATTGCGGCTATTTATATGTAAGACTATATTTCAGAACGAAGTTGTGCCATATGTACAAAGGTCAGCTATATCGAAAGTGACTATTAGTTACGCTATTGTTAACCACAACTCTGAAATTGGTCGACTTGGACACCAATCTTCAGTTTGCAAGTTTTATCTCAGCATCGAAACCTGCTCATCCAGTAATTGTTGGTACAGGCTAGTTTGTGAGATGAACGAGAAAACATTGAATTTTGGCTGAGCCTCGATGGTGCTGCGGTGCTTGCGAGTGTGTCATCGGCCTGCACTGTGCGTGTTGATTCATGTGCGGAGGATAGGTGTCTCTTCGATATCATAAGGCAAGGCTGAACAACCGGGTTCTAGAAAAAGTTCTCGGTGATAAACACGGTCACTATATATTCAGGAGAAGCAACCAAGACAAAGAATGAAAATGTCGGGGCATTTCGATTTGAGTACCGACGAGCAAGTGTGGGTTGTATTGAGGGTTCGCCAGGGACTCATGAGTATGGAAGATGCTCTGGATTATGTGAGAAAACAACACGAGCATGCAGATGAACCTCCGGGCACTGGAAACAACAATACCATCAGATCGATTCGTGCAAATTCAGAGACAAAGAAAAGCAGCACATTACGACAACACCGAGTCACTACCAAGGATGCCAGTGAACAAATCAAAGATGGGCAAAACTCACAATTACAGGTACGTAACGAGCACGAGCCAACTTTAGCGATTTAGGCCAACTACTGTTACTAAAGATGTCAATGTGTGATGCGGTATACAAATAGCCAAACATAACGTAGGAGAGTATAACTTGACTTAGACTATGCCTAACAAGGTCTACAAGTACAAGAAGTAGGCCTAGGCTAGTTACATTAAAACGAAATTCGCTGTTATGGGGTCAGTGTTCGAACGTAGGAACTAATGTCGTACCAATTAGATCATTCGATAAAATGAGTTAGGACGTAGCGTGAACCACTGGATTTGACCCAGGGACAATACATAGCTTATCCCAGCTAGGCCCTTGACCTATGTTTCCAAAATACAGTTTTGTATCAATGAAGGCATCAATTCTGGTGAGTGCATGGGCCTAGCCTAGGCCTGATCTAGTTTAGGCCTAGGCTGACCAGGTTTTATAGTTTGAACTAACAGCTACAAAGTTGAGAAAAAAAAATGTCATGATTTTGGGTTACTTGGACCAAAGTTTGCTTAATTAAGGGGCAGTATGGAAACATTTGGCACAGTTTTCATCCATCTGTGACTGTGAGGTCACTACAAAGTAAGTAACTCACAAATAATCATACATTAATATACAAACACAGTGAGTAACCATTAGCACTGTTAGTGGCACTTACCTATGGAGATTCTTAAGTGGAATACACTTTATACATTCTATCTGCATTGTTTTACAATTTATGTATACTATATGTAAGGATGCTAAATCACACAGGCGGTTTGTCAGTGAGAAGAACACTTTTAAAAACGAAAGAATATCGCAAGATTTTGTTACATTGCTTCTTACCCTACCAAATTTTTTGTTTGAAAGTGCAATTCAATATTAAATTGCCGTTAGATTCCCTATGTGGACATATTTTACTGTAAATTTCACTTTTGTATGTTATATTGTGAAAGAGAGGTAAGTCAGCAGTGGAGAGAGGTAGTAAATTTCTTTTGAATGATGCGGTTGCCTTGGTAAGTGCCTGAGGCAATGAAAACCGGAATGGCAGTGCGATTTAAGGGCACTTTTTCATATGTGTAATCAGTGACTTCTCTCAGTGCATGATCACATAATGTATTGTTATTCTTTTGTGCTTTGCCAATTTTAACATAAACATGTGGTTATTCAATCATTATTTGTTTAGTTCTTGCCACCTGTGATCACCTGGTCGTAAAGATTTCGTTGTTGGTAGGAAAGTTGGATTTGGGTCAGATTGGTCGAATTAAGGCCTAGTAGTGATTGGAGGTAAGTCAGATGTCAGACTGTCCTTCTAGGAACACCCTTTTTTTGCAACAAAAAGAGATGTCAGATGGAAGTAAAAATTTATTGAGCAGTCTTTTTGCTGATCTGTTATGGACATTAAATCGAGGATAAAGGGTCGGATTTTCATCCAAACGACATCATCGGTCTTTGGCAGCGTCAGTCCAATGTTTTGCAAACGGCGATTCAGTGGATATCGGATTGATGTAATTGTCGTGGTCGAATCGATCGCAAAATGTTCACAGTGGCTTTCATCCATGCTTGAGTTCCACCTGGCTTTGTGTTTTTTCCATGGTAAGAAGAAGTCTGCAGAGGAGTACATTCAGATGCTGTCAGAGATAGATATATAATGTATGTATGGCAAGGTAATTCCACGTTGGTGGAGGAGGGGCCTTTGAAGTGATTGCTTGTGTACTGAAAAACCAAAAAGATAAGATTATGTTTGATCTTTACTTTGTCTTTATTTTTAAATGTACACGCAAACTTGTACATGGACAGACTATGCCTTTCAATGACGGAAAATACAGCTGCTGCACTTTTAGCAAGGATAACACATGCGCAAGTCAGTGAAGGTTTTTCGCTAAAAAGTCGCATTACTCTAGAATCCACCCACATTTTAGTACTGGATAAGCAAGGGAATATCAGCTGACAGCCCTGTAGTTCTAACAAGTAGCCCTGTGTGCTATGCATTAGAATGATTAAATGTTGAAACAGCATATATTGAAACAGGCCAGTACAATATTTTCCCAAAGTACTTTATAATCACAAATAGGCAGAATTTTTATATGGAAAAAAATATTGTGATATTTTAGGTGTTAGGAGTTTTCTGCATCAATACAGTAAAGTTTTGCAGTAATTATAAGAAAGTTACTTATGCCACTGTGTTGATGCACCTTCCTTTGGCAAGTTGGCAGACTAAACAGTGGGTGCCTGTAACTAAGTCGATACTTGAAGGTAGATGGGCTTCGTAACTTTGTTAGCATTATGCAGGAACAGCTTGAAGCACAAATGAAAGCAACCTATAAACATATGTATCAACATTTTATGACATTTGTTTCTAAAGACCTCTTTACATTTATGGGTCAACTTTTACAGCAATTTTAGAAGAGCTACCAACTCAAGGTCACTTTGCAGGTCAGTTTGCATAAACGTGCCTAAACGTATATGTTCTAATTGATACTGAATGTAGGGTAAGCTGTACCAAGAATCTTCTGAAAACATTTTACATTCATCATACACGAGTAAATAAGAGCAAATTGTAGAAATTAATGTATCTTGCTTGTTCGTCCATGGATAACTCTTGTGGTTTATGACATTCTTCTACTACTGAAACTTTAAATAGACAAAAAATGCAATTTCCTTCTCGGTATGCCTGGAGTCAGTAAATCATACATTGGCAGTCTGACGGATTATACAAATCCTGCAAACAGCTTCCTCGGTCCTGCAGTCAAATTGGACGCACAGCAGGATTTGTCACGCACATTCAAGAACACGCTTCCCATTGCCCTGGACATACCTGGTTTCCTAATATTGCAAATCTGTGAGAGCATTCTATCACTGAGTTATGCATGAATCAGAAACAAGGCAAAGTCTTTCATGGTAGTGCAGTGAAACAATGCAAATCTTATATGTTTCAGAGTTTTTTATTTTTTGGAAATTTTCATTTTCTTGTTGTAATACACATTCATGGAATGGATGTTTGTAAAGGTATTCCAGCATCATCTTTGGATTCATACAGGTACATTTGCAAGACAACCATTAAGCGTCATGAAGTTCTCTCCAGTGAAAACAATGGACAAAAAAAAAAGTAGCTGCAAAATCTGCATCTGAGATTAGTTTGAAGAAGAAATTCTTTCACAAAACAGGGGTACTTTAGTTTGTCAATAATTGTAGATCCGTGAAGTTACGTCAGTACAGTATATACGTTTCATCTATTGTAGGAAAACCTTTGCATAATGGTACATGTGAGCAATGTGGATTTTTTATGTGGTTGATTTCAAATTAAAAGTGGCATTGCTCAATAATTTTTGTAAGGAAGATATTATTTTCATTTAAATGACAAATCCTGCAAACTTGTAGTTGAAAGGGGAAAAAACAAGACCGTAGACAGCTAATGTAGTGAACTGGGTATCAAAATCAAGGGACTACTTAAAGGGAAATGGCAGTCCATTCTACCTTTCTTCTGAAGCATCAGCTAAATCTTGGAGATGTTCTCTTTTATTCCTTACAAGTATCTTCCAGGATATGTGTATTAAAGTAAAAAAATCATTTGCATAAATTTATCAATCTAGAACAAAGCTGTTGTCAATTGATGCAAAGAAGCCATCCATGAATAATTAAAGGGGACCACACTACTGTAATTACAAATTGGGTTTACTGCTTTTCCCTTTAGAGACCAAGACACAAGCATATAAAAGAGCAAGTTTCAGTCAGAGATTGCAGAGTGGCAAACCCTGAGAGATAATCTGTTGGAATTGTGTACTGTTCCAATTACTCGTTTTTTAAGATACGGCTTTTGAAAGTTTTGATGAAAAAAGCAAAACTGAGCAGTTTATGTTTCACAGTGCAAATATTTCTCTGTAAGTTGGGCCTTAGATATTGTCTCTTTATTTCTTGATTACTGCGTTTCACATCGCTAAGTGACATCAATATTTCTGAAGATACATAAAACATGCTTCCAAAATAATTCCTTAAAGAATATAAAATTCTCAGTTTTCCTAGAAACTTTTGTCTAGAATTTTTTTGAATGTTAAGTAAGCTAATAATAACGTAAGGCATATATCATATGAGTTCCTCCATGGACACCACACATTTGCATATTTGGCTGTGTGAATATTCTCGAGTGAAACCAAAGTTTGTTTGAAAGTAGTCAATGTTTGATGGATTTTGAGGAAAAGTGTTCCTATTTCAAAATTTTTAATGATTAATACACTCAATTCTCCAAATGTTGTTCATGGAATTTTTTGAATGAATTTTTTAGTCCCAAATGAGCATTTTAAATGTTGCATTAAGTGGATTTCATTCATGACTAAATCATGTTACCATGAGGAGCAATGTATGAATCTGTTTTTAAGACGACAACTTTAATTTGTCATTTCTATGGCTGATAGAGACACTATTGTTCAGCAAAATAAAAAAGAAAATTCTGATCCAGCATTTGTGTAATATGTACCTTGTAATATAGTAATAATGATACACCTAATATGCACCAGTGTGGTACACTCATGATGGAAACTAGTCTGTGTTATTTATGTGTTGTGAAAAGTGCAATCAACACTTTACCAGCTAATTACTGGCAGGAGGCCTCATTGGTTCCTGATGTGACTTTCTTGACAGCTCAAGCAGGATGCGACTGATGTGTTTAACCTTAACAGTGATTAAAATTAGAACAGATTGACGATGCTGTTTCTACTGTATAATTGTTATATATATCTGATTTCTGTACCCACTGATAGATGTATACTGACATTGAAGGAACTGGGGTAGGCCTTTACTGTAGTTTTGAGCATTGCAGTATTACAGATAGATCACAGTGGAGAAATACTTGACCGAAGAGGCCTACTGCAGTGTACCTACTGGTACAGGTACAGTAGCCATTATATTTCATTTAGTAGTACTGTATGTGTCATAGTCTACTGTACTGTGCAGCTATGTATAGCCTACCATATGGAACAGCTCGAATGCCTCAACATATATACATAACATACTTGTACATAAGCACTGTACATAAGTACATAAGTAACAGCCAGATGTAAGGCTGTGATTGAGAATGGGGCTCTGGGAGGGAGAAGGCAAAACATGTAAATTTTAAGCTGTACATGCATAGCATGCGACACAAGCCCGAATCGTGAAGCCCCAAACACATAACAGGTTTTAGAAACTTAACGTCTTCTGAGTTGTGACCCGGCCCTGGTCTGGTCCAGGGAAAAATCTATGGTATGGATACAGGGTGCCAAGTCTTGGGAAATGCTTGGGTTCTGGTATTTCAGAAAGAAAGTGACCCAGCAGTAAAAAAAAAAAAAAAAANNTCAATTGTGATTTGCTCCCCATTTTTTCACTTGGGATAAAGGCCTTCTTCCATCTTACCCCCCAAGGATTTTCGCCCCTAGTAACAGTGCTCTATTGTAGTGCTTCTTGGCAAGGAGATTTGAGGAAAAACATTGTAGCATTTATCACTCAAGAACTTCCCTTGCCAGTGGTCTGCAGCACAGCATATTAATCAAATGTGTATCCGTTTCGCTACAAGCCGTGAAGAAAATGGCAGGATTGAACAATACCTAAATATGACATATCAAAGATTTATGTAAATATCACGTAGCAATTGCTCAACTAATTCTGTCAACAGCTTAATGCAAAATGCTCGTGTTTCTAGTAGCTGGTGTAAAGGTTTGTATTGCTTAGAGTTGTATAAAATCTGTCTTGCAAGTACTGTAGTGTGTGTCTTACCCAAAGTACAATGTACTTCACATGCCGGACAATTTTTAATTAAATCATTTACACTGTTGAGATGACAGTTGTTTACGTCAAACCATACTAATGAACAAGTGTTTACTGTATAAGCATACACGGCATATTATTTTTAGGGTTCTAATGAGTAAAGAAATACGTTGTTACTATGCACTGTCATTGTGAAGGTACATGCTACACAGATTGTGCACTGGAGTTCATGTACCCATGTTTAACAGTGCATGGCC
>VJOZ01033123.1:0-21219 GCA_009801055.1 Stichopus horrens
TGGATAATACTAAGCAAAAAGTAAAGCTGTGTGAAGGTTAGAATATGTTTGCAGTTCAGTTGCATTCACACAATGGCTTGTGCTTCATTGCCCAATGGATGGTTGCAATATACATGCTATAGTTAGAAGTATGAAATTGGAATAGTCCGTGATTAGGGGTTACAGAAAATTCCAAGACACGTGCTTCAAGTTGTGTACACAAAAGCTGTGCACCTTGCAGGGCAAGGTGCACAGCGAAGTTAGCATTTTACCAGAAAGATAAAAAACTTAGCGACAATGGAACATCAAAATAAGTATCAATGTTTGTAAGACATAAAAACAATAAAAAAAATTCTCTTAAGCAGATCACCAAAACCACAATGCATTTCTGCAATCTGGTTTTTAATTACTTAGGCATAGAGAATGTTACAGAGGAGCACTCCAGTTTTCTGCCACTGTGTAGTGTCCCTCTCCCAGTCTACCATCTGATTATTGGTGCTTTAGATTAGTGATTAGTGATGAACAAATGTAGACAGTGATCTTAATATGTGTTGTTGGGTCTCAAAAACTTGAACCTCAGGTACATAACATCTCTTCCAAATTCACCTCCTCTCCTCTTTCCCACAGAAAAAAGTAAAAAAAAAGAAAAGCTTTATGCATTGATCCCAATATGAATTATTTCATTCTTCTTTCATAGTGTCACATACTGATCGGCCTACGACTCAGACTGTGATATCAAAATATTGTACACATACCTGTCAAATTGTGTCAATTCTGGTGCTATGTGATGCATGCTGAGATATACATCTCTGAACATGCATCATGTGGCACCAGAATTTATGCCTTCAGTAATTTTCTTTCACAACAAGTGGAAGAAGTAAACTCCCCGAAAGTGACAGAAACGACACGATTCCTAATCACTCTACGAGATGTAATCAAACAGCCATCAATCATCTGCTATTCAATGTGGCTCTGATGCGTCAAACCTGTAAGTACCACGTACGATGCCGACCGTGTTTATGTTGCTTGTTACTGCGTCATGCCTTCAGTGATCCTTTATCAAATCTGCAGGTGTAATGCACGTTATAATGAATTACTTTTTTTGTTTGATTAATCAGTGTGCTGTACAGTATTATTTCCAAAGTGTGATGTGTCGAGGAAAAGAAAGAAATCTGAGACAAATTTATTCGTCATTAGGTCTCTTGTGGTAGCCATATTTTACATGCAATTGGTACGCATGGTGATACAGAATTTGAAGCACAATGGTATTGTCAAACTCACCTTGTAGTGTGCTCCAGATTCTCTCAGAATTAATATCTTGATAGGGACATTTTGTTCAACATAACATTGCTCTTGTGCTTTATTGCTGGTATCCTGTAATCACTTTCTCTGTAAACAAATGTATGTTTTCTTACTTTATAGTCAAAACAGGTACGAACTGATTGAGTAAATCTGTAATAACACCACCATACTCGACTAAAGTGTTACCACTTTTATCTGATTTAGACATTTTAATTTCCATGTTTGACCTATAGTGTGCTGCTCTGTATTCTTCAATGTGGTAATCAGAAAAAAAGGTTCCCTTTACTTCTTCTAGTCTCTTATTGCACTTATTGCTTGCAAACACAGCTAAAGCTAAAAATTTGAAAAAGTGCATGATTTAACAGTTATCAGCGTTCATGTGGCAACCTGATATTTTTTGTTCTGGAATGGTTTAATTAAAGTGGTGCTGATGTTGCCTCAAATGCACCATTAGTCTCTTAGTGCAAAAATCGTCGTACCCTGCAGTGTTCTCATGGTCATGCAGTAAGCAAAGAAGTCGTTAACAATCTTAGCAAGTATTTATTCCAAGCAGAAAGAGAAGTACTACATACTCGTTAGCTAGACTGCCATGAACAGTCAGAATGCTCACTGTAGGTTAGATGAGGATGCTGCTGTTGTGTTGAGACAGGTCAGTGAGTCATTCATAACCAACCAAACCAAGTAAGTTTTGATGTAATTAGTGTTTTAGAACTTTTGATCCACTGTGTATCAGTAAAAGTGTGCTTCTGTATGTCTACTTTTGTTGAATTTGTAATCGCGTGAAAAATACAGTAGGTTGAGGTTTCACTTAAAGTTCATTACCAATCCTGTTTTGTTGCTGCCATTATTGACATGCCTGTATCTTTAGGCTTAGTTCATGAACACATATTGTCAGTTGCTAGCAGCTGAGGATTAAAGACACTTAAAAAGAACTCAGATGTTCTTCACTAAGGGCACAGGAATATAGAGGAAGTGAATCAATTTCCATGGAGCTATGAAATGACCATAAAGTTTACACAATGAGTGTGTACTCATGCAGTTATTCTTTGCCAGCAGCTTGAGTGCAGTGAAGAAGCTTGAGCACTTGGCCGCTGCTGAGAGATGGCAGTACATGCTATTGTGTTGCAGTATGCTATATGCTGTGTGCACATTAAGTTATACACTTGATAATACAGTATACAGTACGTGTATCGTATTTCAGACTCATAAACAGTAGCAGTTATAGCGAATGCTCTGTGTTTGAATCGATTGATAATACGATTACATATCCCAAAATTCAAACACTTGCCCTAGGCATCTAGGTAAGTGCAGCACGTATGTGCAGGGTATGCATATATACTGCCTGCTGTCCATATGCAATTGATAAATCACATAATTCAGTGGGTAATGCTTTCCCTCCCTAAGGCTCAGCTTTGTTGTCGCAAATATCATGCAATGCTGCAGTCTTTGTGCATGGAAAGCATTCATTACAGTGCCATTGGGCAGATATCAAGCACTGCACTTTGGATCTTTCAGTACAACTAATTGCAATGTACTATAGCTTACACTCAGCCCCCACAGTAGGGATACAATAGATATTTGTCTCCCATCTGAGCAAGAGCAGTTATGATGGTGAATGTCTATATTTGAAAAGGTTATGTACGGGTATATCCTGGTGTTTCAATCCTGGGCAGCATCTCGCTATATTCAAGCAATGTGTTCACCATATGCAAGTTCTCCCAGTTTATCTGTGTCGTGTGTGTTGTGTTGCTAAGTGTGCATGTACCCAGTGTTCTTGTGTTGTTTATTAAAAACCAAAAAAATATGATTTTAGTGATTAAAATTGAATATTTGTAGTTTCTTAATTTTGTCAACTTCAAATTTGAATTTCTCCTCAGATTTTCTCCAAAGCTTCCACAGTAAATGTTACCTGCAGGCATGCAGTCAAAGTGCAGTGTTTTGTTTTTCAATTCTTAATTTAAACTCTTTGCTCATTGCATAGAAGATAGAACCTTTCATTAACAACCTACAGTACATAAGCTTAAACCCCCATTGGCCTATATTACCTCCCACAAATAAGTCTTTTTGTAAACAAGCAGCTTCATGTTATCAATACCTTGGATCATGAATTTGCATAGGAGTACATTCAAAGTAATAAGTCATTAAGTTAGTTCACTCCTCACTTACCTGTCTCAACACACCAAACTCACTCTCATCTAACCTGCCAAGAGCACTGATAAACCTTGAACACCATCCCTGGTGCCATTCAGCCTAATACTTTACTAGTGCCTCCTTCCCATGTGCTGTAAGTGAATCGTTCGTCAATAGCCAAACCAGGTGACTTTTGGGATATTGAGGACTACTGTTTTCTAATCCTGTTACTTTTGCACTCACCTACATTTTAAGTTTTTTGTTAATCTCCTGGATAGTTTATCTCTATGATGATATGGTATGTAAGTGGCTCATTGTACAGGGTTTTGCTTTGACAGCTCACCAATTACCTCCCCTCTCATTATGCTGCAGCCAGTGTCCTGTTGACATCAGCATCACTTTTGAATTCACATCATAGACATACTGTGTACTTACCTTTCTTACTCATACATTAAATGTTGACGAAGCTGGAAGTGCAATTAAAATCTATTTTGACATCACGCCCTCTAAGCGTAGGCTCACCCTTGTTTGGCTTTCACTCTGGCTGCAGCAAGGTGCTATTATTTAAGTGCTCGGAATTCACCCCTTGCGAGAGGCAAATTCAACCTTTTTGAGCAGTGCTATGAGCCTACTCCACATATCCTATCATGCAGTTGCATACAGTCTCTCGTGAATACCCATATCTGTGAGTTGTGGGGGAGTCAAGGGTATATTCAAGGTTCTCATAAAAATTACCAAGTAGGAAACATCATGCTGTTTGACATGATTACCAAAACCTACCATCTTTAACCCTGTACCTGACACGTCCATTCGTTTACATTTGTAGAAAATTTTATCGAAACTTAAATACTTATTCATTTTTCCAATCAGGATGGCATGACAGCATTTAGAATTCATCACTAGGATTTTTGCAAGGGCTTTTAGAGGGCATGTTCTGCCTTGGCCTTACATGTGTGAAAAATCAGTTGAGACTTTCACTGTGAATGATCATCACTTTTCACTAAGTTCCACTTCTGTAAAGAGATCATAAAGAACAGTATACAGAAGAATACTAAATCTCAATCCATCAGTTGAGCGTGAGAAAAGTAATGATTACAGTACTTTCAGTTATGTATGTGCATGAATTTGGTGAACTCACAGTTGGTGCTAAAAAGTAGTCGAGGAGTTCTGTATGTGGATAACACCTGTGTCAAAATCATTTTAAAGGGAACTTGTAATCAGGGATATTCTGTTGGTTACAATGATTAAATTTAATTTAATCAACCATTTCCTGCTTGAAATGCATACTGTATATTATGAAAATCTGATTAAAATCAGTGGCTTTTTTTTAAAATCCATGTCATTTATATCGTGATGTACAGTAAGTCAGTGATTTTAATTGACGTGATTTTAATCAAATGACCTTGCAGGCACCTGCATTCCATCAGTGTCCGTCAGTGTAATTACGACGTTTGTTTGCATGTTGTGCAGCCGACACCAGTTTTCATGTTTCAAGTCCTCCCAACAAAACTGCATTTGATCTGAGCCTTCAGGCCGTCTTGTTCACATTGCAGTGATATGGTACAGTACCTTACAAATTCAGTCCTTAAGTCATCCATTGTAGGGGATCTATTTACCTATTTATTATACAATTGCTTATGATGGAATATACCCATCTGTATGCAATTTCTTTTCTTGTCTTATTCATAGCTGAGAGTGAAAGCTCATAGCTGAGTGGCTGACAGATATTTTGTATTATTTTACAATCCAATTACTTTTTTACTACTGTATTCTCAAAACAAAATAATCAACCTGTATCTCATAATAGCATATATGAACTGTCGAGACATCCATCCATCACTACCTTTTACAAAGTGACTCTCCACATGTTACATTTACAGTAGCTTTGGGAGACAAGTGTGTGTTCTACAGTTCTTGCAAAAGCACTGTGTACTGTATGTAGTATGGCTTGACAGAAGGACATTATTGCACTTAAGCTGTCAAAATATCTTAGGGAGGTATAAAGTAAAAACAGGAAGGCAACAGAGGAAAATAGAGAAGGCATGATTGTACTGTAAGGAGGGGCTTGTGAAAACTGATAGCGATAATTTCATGCACTACTTTTCTTCTGCCATAAGAACTGACAGCTGAAAATATAACTTAATAGTGTTTCAAAAATGTGAAGGCTGGCTTTATAGTATATTGTCATGAAATTTAGAATTAGGAAGCAATGCGATGAGTGTTATATCCTGTGATTGCAGTTCATGCACAATAGATACAGCAGTACAGGACGTAAATCCCTTCCATGCTATACTTAGGTGGTTGTCATAGGTCAAAAACAGATCTGAAATTGCTGCCAATACATGTTTTTGCTCAAATTTACTACAGTTACATATGAGGGTGAGCCCAACCTTTGAGGGTACAGTGCTAGAGGTGATTTCAGTCACACCTTAGGCCAGGTCAAATGAATGCTTTAGTAAGCAAGTGGTTTGCACAGTAACTTGTGAATACCCACACCAATCGTAGGGGTTGTATGTGTGCCAAATTTCATTGTGTTCATTGTCATTTCTCCAGATTAAGACACGTGCTAATATGTGAATGTGTAAAGAAAAATGCGATATAACTTGAGAACAATCTTGAAGTTTGCACCTTACTGACTGTTGACGGCAGTAACTGTTGACGGCGGTAACTGTTGACCTCAGGAACCTGGGTCCAAATTTTGGACCCAGTGCAAGCAGCAAATTCATTTCAGTCCTAACCCTGTCACTTCTACTCAAAACTGTTGTTTGTTATGTCTTGCAATGTGCAGCATTGGCACTTCTAACATAATGGTTTAAATTTATAATTCACTCAAATTGTCGTAAAATGCACTGGCTCAACACTGCAAATGTGAAATGTGCTGTATCCTGGTCTGCACCAGAGGCAAGAGAAATCCTGCAGTATGTTATCTTCACACTGTGTTTTATATATATGTCTCTGATGTTGCTTGCTTGTATCTGTAGAATTAAAGCTTGCCTTTAACCTTCAGAATTGGTATCCAGATAAGTTTTGATTAGTTTATGATTCATACAAAGTGCCATGAATGTCTTGGAAAGGGCACTTGCCGAAAGCCTGTCAATAACCTTTTGAAAATCAAAGGTAAGAAAATGGAAGTTGTTTGCACTACAAAAATTTGTTAAATGGCAACCCATAATGTATTACTGGATGATGAGGTCAAATGGTCAATTTAGGTCAACAGAGGAAAGTTGGTACATGAGTTAACTTTCAACTTTTAAAAAAGTCAGTTTGAAGGTTTAAGATAGTCAGTGATGGATCCTGACGCAGAGGTGAAGGGTTAATTGAGGTGAAGAGAGGCAAAAATCTGTTAATCACTCACTGAAAGAACTTGCTTGAGCCTCAAAACTATGTTCCTTGGTTGTGTTACTGTAGATGAGTAAATTATGTCCAGGGTTGTGAATGCGGGTCATTTGGAGACATGGCAAAAGTCAGTCTACAGGAAGTTTCAGGAACAATACACAGTATGCAACTATTCAGGGAGCTAGCTGTTGTATCGTGATAAAGAAGTTACCACTTCAACAATAAACATTTGTACAGGAATGTTGTTAACATTTAAAACTTGTGGTACAGTGAGTATAGTAAACTGTGTTACAGTTATTACTGCACATCTACTGTACTGTATTTATCTTCAGATAAGTTACTTTGATACGTGTTATTTTGATACATGGACTCAGTGTAATCATAGGAATTGCAGAATTACTGTACAGTACGTCTACATAGTGAAAGATGGCAGTTAGTTGTACTGATCGAGTTTGGATTTGTATTGATGGATAGCCTGACTGTCAAAAATGCTGTGAAGGGTACTCAATATTGTTTTAGAACAATTATGCATCAATGTGTTTTATTGATATAAACCCACACTGTACTGATATTTAAATATCAAGAGGCCTACAGTGTGGGTGTACAGTATTCCATGCACACTGGATGTGTTTGGCATGAACTAGATATGTTGCTAGTGTATTCATTCTCATATACCAGATTCAATATTTTTTTTTGGTTGTAAATTTATAGTCTCAGGCACATGTATGCATTCAGAACATGCTTTGACTGCAAATCTTTCAGAATACAGAACTCTGGTTTCTTTTAGCAAACCCTTGTTGTAC
This sequence comes from Stichopus horrens, assembly GCA_009801055.1. Classification (NCBI taxonomy): domain Eukaryota; kingdom Metazoa; phylum Echinodermata; class Holothuroidea; order Aspidochirotida; family Stichopodidae; genus Stichopus; species Stichopus horrens. The sequence continues at coordinate 7,551 of VJOZ01033123.1, forward strand.
AGCCATTTTGCCAAATTGCTTGAAACCTTATTGGTGTAAGCCATGGCAATTAATGTTGTGTTGCTTCAAACATGAAGGTGTTTCCATGCCGCGTTGCGATAATCCATGTTGCTTTAAAAATCATGGTCTTATAAACCATGTTGATTTCATTTTCAAAAACTACAAGATGCTTTATATGCTGTAAGTGGCGGGCAACATAATAGAAGCAGGTGACTGTAAAGAAAGTGATTTTAAGGTTTACTATTTCTTTCTTTAATAACAATTTCTCTCAAAATTACATGTAGTCACTCAGATTGAAGTGCATTCAGTGAGTGTTTCAATCTTTAGTAGTTGGAAAGACATGCTCAATAACCATGAAAGTATAACCTTGCCAGACTAGTATAGTAATTTTTTTTATATTTTTATCTCAGAATAATCTTTTAGGATGGCATCATTGTTTTTGCAAGTACATGAACTCCATGTTAATCTTTTCAGCAGTTATGTTAGTGGACTTCACTACTTTCTAGGTGACTTCTTTGGTCACCAGCTGCATCTATGGAGTATCACAAGTGCTTTTATACAGTATATTTTTTTCTTATATTGGTTGACAAGTATTTCCTTATGCTGACTCTCATGATTTCTCAAGTCTGTATTGGTCAACGTGAAAAAAATTGTTACTTTAAAGCAGGTTTCTCAATCTGTTTCTTGTGATAACTCTCTTTCAGGTAGTGCCATCAGTGCTAGATCTACCCCAATTACAAGTCCATAGAGCAGGCGTCCTCAATTAAATTTTCTGGAGTGCCACATGGCTAAATGTTATGGGTACAATTCCCTATTGATTGCTGTCCTAAGGGGTATGAGGGGAGATGGTGTCCCCCTCTCTTTAAAATTCCTGTCTTTTCGAAGGGGCTCCTATGCAAAATTGTGCAAAGTTTGTTAAAGTAGCTTGTATGAAGTAACAGATTTACCTATTTTTGAGACAATAAATTTTCTATTTTCTTTTTGATGATTTCTGCATTCTGTTTAGCTGGCTAGTGCAACCAAAAGATGTATCATGCATCTTCCCTGGGGTGTAGCTTTTTTTAACTTTTTAAAGCTGGTATACACCACAATGACTGCCTTGCAATCCCAATTGGGTCATGAACCGGGGGGGCTGAGAAACACTCTTTACAGTCCATTCTACTTGTCTGTACAGTACTTGTTGAAGTCCACTGTAAGTCTTAACTCAGTCTAGTCTACTAGATGCTAACCCTCAGAAGGGGGTGTTGGTATGTGCCGTTTTGCATACCCTAGAAGCTGCAAACAATTATTGAGGGCAAGCTACTTTAGGCCTTAGAGAGCGCGGTGTTAGAATTGACTTCGAGGACAATTTGAGCAAAGGTCAAATGATGCATTAGTGATGCAAGGGATAAGTATAGTCACTCGTGAATATCCACACTAGTGAGTTGTGGGGAATTTCCCGTATATAAGATCCAAGGTCTGTATAATTATGAGTCTAACTTCACATTTTATGATAACTGCTCAAAGAAACTAAATGTTGACTGTTATTGAGTGTTATTGATTACATTGGTATGCATGAATTTTACATTGGTACAATCTGTATGCAGATTGAGTCGGAATTGACACGATGGTTCTTAGACATTGGTGTTACAAATGCAGTCAAAGTTGGTGCTTATAAGAAATACACATTTGTTGTGTGGGCAAACTAGCTGCAAGTCAGAAATTCTTCCCCACCAGAATGTAATGAAACAGTGAGAAGTTGGAAAATCTGACATTGTAGAGAGTGCCAGTGAACCACCTCCGTGATTTAAAACTCCGAACCTTCCACTTTCTGGAGTGGATACTCTACCAACAACAGTAACTGAATGATTGAATACATATTACTTTCCCAATTAACAATGCTGCGAGACAATCACTAGTCACCATGCCTTATGTGAATATAATACGGTAGGCTCATGACCTGCTGAATACGTTCTGTGCACTACTTGCGTTATCGTGCAGTATTTTTATCAAAACAATTGTGTGTAACATCTTGACCAATGTTTCCAGGGTGTTAAACCTACTTGAAGCATATCTTGGAGTATTCTGATTATCATTCTCAAGGATGATGCACTATCAAACTTAACAGAATCAGAGCCTTTTTTCAGTGCTGGCCAATGAAAAAGGAAGTGTTTTGTACGAGCCTATCGAAGAGAGAGATCTCTGTGCTGTAGTAGTGATGCAGATGGAGAATCTGTCCACTCGCTTCTAGAATTTAAGAGCAGATAGGTATGCATGCCGTCGGCCAGCCAGACCGCGGGGAATTGTATTGAGGTGTACTTGAGAGGCAGCATGCACACATTTTAATTCAAGAACTATCGACAGTCTGGTACACATAATTCTTTAATTAATTTTCACTCTTGTAACCGTTTCTCAGCCCTCATTCACCACATAGCATCAAATGTATTAACAGCCATGTTCAATATCTCCATTTCACTCCGGGAGTTAAAAGAAAGGAACTCTAAGTCAAGTCGCTGCTCAAGTGCGGTTTGAATCCTACCGGAATCAATTAGAGTTTAGAGCCTGCCGTGCATGCTGTTGCTTGTTCAGACCTGTCCAAACGAAGGACTGGCTGTAGCTTGACCCAGATTTAATCCACTCAACCTGGTCTTTAATGGAAGGCCAAGTTAAACAATTGTTAATATATTGGAGTGCTCGATTGTGTACGCACAATGCAAACCTTTGGGTGTGCAGAAGCTCTGTGTGTAATCTATGCATAAATTAACATATGTTATTAACATTCTGTCGCTGAGCCTGTACAGTCGATCTCACAGTTCCCCACTGAATGTTGTGTGATCAACTTGGAAAAGAAGAATGTTCATATTTGGGTGCATACAGTATTTGCGGTAAAGACTTGAAAGTCTTGATAGCCAAATATTACTACTATAAATGTGTTTGATAATTTTGTTAAATGTAAGCCTAACATAGCAACTGAAGTATATACTGTGAATGCATTTTAATGTCACCTTTAGTTTTGACTTGTCAGTGTGCTGAGAAGATGCAAATTCATTCAGTTAAGCCTACAATCCTTAGGCTTTCGCTAGAGGCGAAGATTCCAAGCACAAAAATATACATATTCTCATCGTAGACATATCCTTACTCCTTCACTAATGCATCATTTGACAAGAATACTCAAGGTTTTCCTAGTCAGCCGCCTTTGCACGAGGCAAAAAACAGCAGAGCTTTTCCAAAATTTGTTGAAGCACTCGAGTGAAAGGCAGACAAGGGCGAGCTAGGCCTTAGAGGGCGTGGTGCTAGAATTCATTTCAAGGACGATTGAGCATAAGGTCAAATGATGCATTAGTGAGGCAAGAGGTAAGTGTAGTCACTTGTGAATACTGTACCCACACCAGGAAGTTGTGGGGCATTTGTTCCCCATGACTCACCGATGTGGGTATTCACAAGTGACTATACTTACCACTTGCTTTACTAATTCATACATTTAGCCTTACTCTAAATATCCTTGAAGTTAATTCCAGCACCCTGCCCTCTAAGTTCTATCCTGCCCTCGTTTGACTTTCACTCGAGTCTGCCAGAGCAAACTAAGACAAAGGGAGGTGAGCCTCGGCTCAGAGGGCATGGTGTCAGAATTAATTTGTGATGCACATTGGGTAAGGTTCAACCTATTGAATTACTATAGTAAAGCAACTGGTAATTATAGTCACCCATGATTACCCAGTGAGGTGTGGGGTAATCATACACTCGCAGACTTACTTATACAGTACCAGTGAGTTGTGGGGACTACATACTTATATAATTATATAATAATTATTTCGTTTTACAATACCTCTTGTATGGATATTAAAAGTACAGTACCTGCCTACCTGCAATTGTATACAGGTCTAGCTATCCACCCATGATCTTGCTTCACAACCTGGCAAAATTCAAATTCATCTCATTGATGTACCTTATCCTTGCTTCTATACATAATTATGCTCCATCATATTTGTACAAAGCACAGTACTGTACTGTATGTCCTTGAAGATGTATCAGCAACATGCTCCTCCTTGCAGCCATTTTGTGGCCTAGTTGGAGCGGACTCATTGATCACAAGCTTTCGCTAATTCTGTGATTCAAATCTACAGAGTTGTCAACAGCATCGCAATCATTGATTCCAGCAGCTTTTGAAGAATGTCACAAGTAAATGTATGTTATCCTATATTGTGCAACATCTAAATGTATACCTGCACATCTGTGCACATGACTGAAAGAATTGCTTAATTAGTACTGTATGTTCGATGGCCATTCTGTTTCATGTTCAATGTTTTGTCACAGTAGAAATCTTGACTTAAACATGGATGGATTTCAGCATGATAGGTGATTTTAACAAAATGTTTAGTTCGTCCAAAAAGAATGTTATCCTTTGATTCACATTGTAGATCTATATGATACCCCTTGCTTAATGTATTTTTTAACTTAGCCCAACATATGCATCAACAACTAACTGAATATTGTTATTTCACAGCTTTGCTTTGCCAGTCTTTTAAAGAAATGAACCCAGCCAACATTGTCTGCTAATGTACAAAAAGAGTAAACTAAACAGTTTCACAAAGTGAATAACACCATGCTTTTGCCTTCTTTTGTAAAGAACAAAGTCCCTGAATCTGAATGGTTTGATGTTTTTGATAGCTTAAAATTGTTCGAACTTGTTGAGTTGCTTTCAGGATGTTGCTTAAAGGTAATTATGTATACAATAACCTTGAATTTGTTCATCTGGCTGCCCTAACCATTTCCTGGCTAAAATGTCACTTTATCACTAACTGCATGTTACTCACCATTTTACATACAGTAGAGCCACTTGTCTAGAGTAGATGAATGCTCACTAGGCTGAAATGGCACATTTTTCATGTTTTTCAATTGATGTAGTTACGTTTAGTGATCCTGAGTTTGGTGCACAATGAGTATTTACAGTACCTTATAGTTTTGACCAATGTACTGTATGACCTCTATTTAATTTTTTGTCCAGTCATCCCTGAAGAATGTCCACTGTTCTGACCTTCATGTGTTTACTTCTGCTCTTGTTTAGGTATCTCATATTCATGCATCTGCTATCTACTGTACCTCTGTACCTCTATCTGGTGCCCTGTTGTTACAGTACTTCTAACACCATTCTCTGAGCTGTCTGGCCACTTACCAATTACCCCTCCTCATTCTAGTAGTAACATGTGTCTGGTTGTCTCATTTAAAAAAGAAAAAAAACTTGTTTTGTGCAAGGTCAAAATAAATGCATTAATGAGCAAGGGCTAATCTATAGTGACCTGTCACACTGGCGTGATTTGAGAGATAATAATAAAATTAATAAATCAGTGTACTGTATGGACTTGTTAAAAGTGCACATAAATTTAACCCATGAGATTTTGTGCCGTAGCTTATATAGCATACTGTAGCACACATTGTCAAAACCCTCTATTGGGACATTGGGGTTAAGAAGTAAATGAAGTGTTCTTTTTGGATAAAATAACTACAATTTAACCAATGTGCTTTTTTTCTGCCGATGACCATAGACTTTGAGGGCTTCTCCCTGTAGCCAGTGTACGCTTAGAACAGCGAGCATATCCACACTCTGGTCTCTTCTGGTTGGCTCCTTCTACCACTCGACATGTCTGAACTCTGGAAGTGTGTTTACTAACAGAGTTGAAGGGATGTGGAAGTCCAGAATCACACTGTAGGACAATTTGACATGATGTCAATATATGCCGTTCTTGAGAAGTGATTGTGCGGTGATTTTGTTGTGACATGTTTAGGGTGCACTCATCAATGAAACCATCAAATCAGGTAACTTAACAATGTGTGTGCAAAGATCACATGCAAAGAGCACATTACTGATAGCGTGTTTGAACTTGGTTTCATACTTGACTGCAAAAACTTGACTGCAACCGCACAATAGATGTGTACTGTATTTCTTTGCCCCTTTCACCTCATTTCCATGTAAATTTTACAGTACCATAGCTCAACAGTCAATGTTAGCAGTGAAGGCAATTTTTTTTGTTTTACTTTTGTTTTTCCTAAATATATTTCTTGTTGAGAAAATAACTACATGTTTGTCACAGACACAGCTCAGTTTCTAACTTTCCTATGTACAGGTAGTGGGTACACCATTTGCCTCTGAGCTGAATTGGATCAAATATCAATCAAAAGTTCTCTTAAATGTTGTGACTGGTATCGGAGCTTCGAAAGGTGTTTCTTGTTTCTTGTTCTAAGAAAAACGTTGTTAAAATGAAATCAAAAGTAGCAAAATGAAAATGCGTAAAGGAGAAGTACGTATTTCCTTTCAACCTTGTTTTTATGATACAGGTAGGCGTGGTATGCAATTTAATGACTCACTTCGGTTTCTTCAGTACAATGTTGTTCTATTATTATAGTAGCATAGTGAATGGGTGATTAAGTTTCAGTATGTTAAATTTCCTGTCGGTATGTTAGTGCGGCAGTGTGGTTAATTACTCATAGCTGGTAGTTAGATTCAGCTAATTAGATGAACAGGGAGTTTCAATGTGAATGCAATCAAAGCAAATACAATTTTTGTTAACTAATAAGTGAAACCTTCATTTGATAGCATCTGTTAAGGCTTAGTACTGTATATTGAATATGCTTTGCCAGATATAGTAAAATACAGTAATGTGTTTAAATTGAACTGTCACAGAAAATCTTGTTTTGTAAATTGTTTGATATATGGTTATTAGGGGAGAGCAGAATTGGATGTTTCTGAAAAGTGAAAAGTTTGTAGTCATCCTCAGGTAGCTGAGTATGTTAATGGACATGTATGGTTTGCTGTTAATTTCATTTGCTTCTTTTTCACAAAAATGAACATACATAATAAAACAGTATTTTAACAATGCATNNATGCATTGTTAAAATACTGTTTTAGTATGTAAGTTCATTTTTGTTTAAAGAGTAGTGCTTAAAATGTTGGAAGGCTTGGTTAGAACACACTTCTTGGACATCACAAAAACCAGAAAAAGTTGAGTGAAGTAATTATTTTACAAACTTACCGAAAAGCACACTAATGAGGCCCAGCTAAACCTTGCAAACAAACCCAAGTCAGAAAACAGTGATGCATGAAGAGAGTGCAGTACCTACAATACTGTATCAATGCTTGGATTCCTGGTTTTAGAAGGACTATGTTGTGTCAAAGGTTATGGATACTCCACATAACATATAGCAGGAGTGCCCAACCATTTTATCACAGTCTACTGGTAGACCGCGGACTGATCATAAGTCGACTGCAAGGGTAGGGAAAAAATAAAAAGATTAAAGTCTTGCATGTGTGATATATGATGTATGTATAACAGTGCATTTTTAATGTTTTGTTGTAATTAACATCTTAGTCAACGAGATGGCCCCGTGCATAGTGCATGAAGTAGGACTTTAACTTGCAAGAGAATCTCACATTGCTGCATACAGTAGATCAACGGTAAACAATGTAACTGGTCACCCTCCTGGTACTCCGTGATACTGTGGATGTTTACACACAGTGCAGCGACAACTAGTTACAAACGATTAAGTTGTTGAGCACTGCCTACCTCATAAGTGAAAGACCTACCTCATGAGTGACCAGTAATGCTATGAATATTAAGATCATCAACTTTTGGTCTCTGAAAGGAATGTTTGACCATCTCTGCCTCTTCCAGATGGCAGCAACAGAGGTACTAGAGTGACTACTGTACCTTCCTGTTTTCTTCAGTGCCAGTGATTGTGTGGTTTGTGATGTTGACATTAGACTGGTAGATCTTAGGAGGTTGGCTTAGTCTGTACTCTTAAAGGGGCTCATTAAGTTGATATTGATATAAGTTTGTTAGGACTTTGAAGGAAACATGACAACGCCTATAGTTAGCAGAATTAGGAAAGTTTCACATATTCAGTTAAAAAAAGTGTCAGTTTATTTTTACCCTGACTTGTACTGGTTGTGTGCATATGAATAGTTACTTTACTATGTGCATATGAATAAGTACTGTACTATGTACAGTAATGAGTGTTGGTCATGACTTTTCAAAAACCAAATTGAATTGTTAATTACTGTACTTGTTATTGTTCCATTGTATGTGACACTTGCATGGGTCCTCTTAGTTTGATCATTTGTCATTAGTATGTGAAAAAAACATGACAATGGCATAGGAAACTTAAGTGAATTTTACAAAACAAGTCCATGTGCCTCTGTAAAGTGGATCTTGGGTTCAAAAGGGTTGAGAAGTCCTGACATGTAGAGTATGGTCTCAGCAATTTATACTAAAAAATTAACACATGAAGACACAGTGCCATATACTTACTTAATTGTGCCCTCGTTGACCTGTTTACTCAACCATTACTACACTTCAAATAATCACAGTGCTTGAAATGACTTGTAACCATGTTAATGTAACTTGTACCCATTAGTTGTCAGGAAAAGAGGCTGGATCGTATCTGGATACTTCCACTGTGTTAGTAAACTTTGGGAACAGGGGGGTCTCCTGAGAACTGTTTGCTAACCTAGCTAGTCCACATCGACAAATGGAGTCTATCTCCTAGATTTCCACGTGTACAGTAATTGTAACTGTCCTGTCTCTTCAAACGGATATCATGCATGCAGTAGATCTGTCAAGTGATGACAATATGAAGATCACTAATTCACATCGTAGACATATACTTACCCCTTGCATCACTAATCCATGCATTTGACTCTATGCTCAAATTGTCCTTGAAACCACTTCTTGCACTATGCCCTCTAAGGCCTAAGCCCGCACTCGTTTGCCTTTCGCACCAAGAAGTTGTGGGGATTATACAGTAAACATTGTAATTCTTTCGATTTTCATACCGCACAATACAAAAATTTTTCGAGAAAGAATGATCTGCTGAATAAAGTGATGTATTAGTTCTTATAAGACGGCAGTTGCTCGAGAACTACTCTTTGTAGAACTATCCCGTCACTGTATAGATAAATAGTTGCAGTGCTCTTAGCTACATCTTGGGTCATTATATGTCCATAGGTCTAGTGCTAAAATCAATGGTACAATACAGTTGAGTAAATCAAAGTATAAAGTTGCTCAATTTGTTTCCGTTTTACAGTATCTCATAATTAATGAAGAAAGAAAGCAGTACAGTATGTATTGACAGTCGATTCATTCTGCAGTAGCCTAGTTTGCATATTGTTTGTGTTAAGTTAAACATGGTAGAGCCAGGTTTTGTGTTCATACATTGACTGTACTACTTATGATGAGCCCTGTGTACAGAAAAGTGGAATGATTAGTTCAAATTCAGACTCAAATTTGCATGGATCCCCAGCGCTTTGTGAAGTTGAGCAAAAATATCTGATTAAGCTCTTTGGTAATACTTTTCCTTTGACTGTAAATAAACTTCTTTTGACTGCCAATAAATATTTGAATTCATTGTTATCTTCTGGCGTGTTTACACTCCAATACTTTGAATGCGTGTAAGCTCGACTGTAGCTATTGTCATATATTCATCGTACAATATTGAAGGTTTGATGTTGCATTTGATGTGGCTATTGTCATTTTAAAGCCTATAAAAATTGAGAAGAGTTACGTACATCACACACTGCTTGTCAAGCAACTCTAATTAGTAAGCCTCATGTGATAATATCATTGCCTCTATCAAGTAGTCCTTGTATCCCCAGTGATTTTGAAATCAACTTGCTTGATCTTTTTTATCCTACTGTGCTTGAATAACCGTTATAGTCTATCCGTGGCTCTCTTTCTGTTGGTGTATTTTATCTCTTTTATCTACCAATGTACTGTACATCCCCCACTTTCATCTCAAGCATCTTCCCTGTTCTGCATCCTCTCTCTTATCTCCCAGTGTGATATTTATGTAGTAGACAACATCCTATCTTCAAAACAACAGGAAAAAGCCCTTAGGATTTGACTGAAGCAGCAGACAAGCCAAGAAACTGGTTTTGATTTCAATCATACTTGCTAATCATCTGTTTAGCATGTACAGTAGAGAAACAGATTAGCCCAAGTCTGGTGCAGGCTTGCTCAGTATACAGTAGTAATGCCATTCCAGTAACTAAGTCTGGACTTTTATACTATGTATATATATAATACATGGAGTTCTTTACTACATGCAACCTTGAGCCTGACATGCTGATTAGATCTGTATGAGTGAGAAAGGAATCCCATGCACACGCTTACCTGAGACTCACAACTTTAATAACACAGAAGAAGTGTATCCGGCCCAAAAAGATTTCTCAGGCTATGTTTGTTGTTCTTACTTTTATTTGTTGTACTTATTTTTTATTTGTTGGCATCCTTTAACCCAGTGCTGTAGTCAACCGCTAAACTGAAACGCAAGTCAACTTCGCTGTGAGTGAACTTTTGGTTTGGGCACAAACTAAGTGTTGAGTTAGTGATACTGTACCTCGTAAATGCATTCCGTGTTCCTGAAGACAGTATGCAGTTGTCATCTCAATGTCTCAATCCTCTCTGAAGTATAGTAATCTTCAGACCTGTGAACTCTCCAGGTTTTACCGGGAGACTCGTGGTTTTTGTACAAGTTTCATACTGTTTTGTACAGGTTTTCCCGGTTTCATATTCCAATCTCCCGTTGTTCAAGTCCATTTTCGACATTTCTGAACTCAGCCAAAACAGTTAGCACAGGGCTTAATTGAGTAATCGGCCATAAACTAACATATAGTGCATTGAAAATCTGATTGTTTTTACAAAATTTTCAGATGTTGATACCTTGTTTAGTATAATTACACCGACAGCAGGTTGCTTTGTAAATAAGTCATTAGTTTATGCAGGGCTTTACATACAGAAGTGCACACATGTACTTGCAATGTCTATGAAAATAGGCCTACATGGGCAACTTGTGCAGTNNCTTATCAATTCCTTATCATAAAAAGTGAAGCATCACTATAGTAGTAGTAGAAGCAGTAGTATCAACATCATCATTCATTCATTATCATCATCGCAGCCACTGATATTATCATCTTAGTACAACGTCATCATCAACAGTTGGTTATTCATTTATTGAGATTTTTTTGTTTCGATTAGAATCGTAACCTTTGTAATCATGCATGTTCGTGTGCAATAAAGCGTGTGTGTAGGTGGTTGCATGTGCGTATGTGAATTTATGTCTGTGACGCCTTACCTTGTAAACACGATATGTAAAGAAGGGAAGCTTGGACAGATCTCATATTTAGTAGGTAGGTATACCACATTAAGTAGAAGACCAGTTTGTCAAATTGTGAAAACGTATAAACACGATATCTTGAGAAGTGAAGCTTAGAAAAATATCATAATTCGTAAGTAGGTGAACCAGATTGCGCAGAGGAATGCTGTTATTTTTGTTGGAGGTCAAAAGGTCATTTGGGGTCAGNNGTCAAAGGTCATTTGGGGTCAGCACGGGTCAAATTGTGAAGACCTTGTAAACACAATACCTCACGAAGAGGAGCTTGGACAAATTTATGTCATATTTGGTGCGTTGGTGTAACACACTGAGTACAACATCCTTATTGATTCTAGTGAAGGTCAAAGGTTATTTCATGTCGACAAGGGTCAAATTAACACCTTGTAAACGCAATATCTCAAGACGGGAAGCTTGGAGAGATGTCATAGGAGGTATGTAGGTGTATCTTATAGAGTACAAGAACGTTACCGTTTTTTAGTGGAGGTCAACGGTCATTTGAGGTCAACAAGGGTCACACTGTTGAAACCTTATAAGGCTGTGTCGATAAATCCGGACTACGTGGGCATGACATTGACACCTACAATATCTGTATTAAAATTAACAGCTAACAATTATAGCAAACGTACCAGTTGTACCCCAAAAAAGGTATAATGCGTAGCATAAAAGTAAAGCCGCCGTGTGAAGAAACCAATTTACACCCGCTCTCTCCTCAGGTAGTTATTCAGAGAGTACGTAACTGAACTGCAAATATATTCTTACCTTCGCACAATGACTTGTGCTTCATTGGACAATGCACATAATGTACAACACTTGTTTCAGTATATACACCTTATAGTCAGAAATGTGTAAATGGAATGATCCTTTATTGGGGGTTACGGAAAATTCCAAGACACATACTTGAGTTTTGTACACAAAATGTATGCACCTTGCAACGTCACATCAAACGCAAAGTAGCATTTTAGTAGAAAGACATGAAACCTGGCAACAATAGGACATCAAAATATATAACAATGTTGGTGAGACATAACAACAAAAGTAAGGGCGAGAACGAGGTATATTCCAGAATACCATACACCTGCCTAGAATAACAGTTGAAAGGCCGATATGTACATACTTGCCATGAGGTACAGGAGAATAAGAAAAGAGGAGTGAATAACATTCATGTTTTCATTTCGTTACTACAAGTTGGAAAACATTCGTGTTGATAAAAACATGAAGTAACTTTTCCCCGTAATTCTCGCCAAAAAGAAACCTCTGTCATGTAAGCGAAAAAAAGCTAAATAGGGCTTTCGGAAACACTTTCAGTCCATTTACATATACACTGATTCTGCGCAGTGTTATGATCTCTAAACTTGCACACCGTTCCTGTAGTCTGTCTGATCTGTTATGTTAACGTTGCATAAATTCGTAGTACAAACTGTTTTCCGCGCAGGTCGGAACCAACGCCACATTAACGTTTCTTCCAAAGACAACTTCCTGTTGGTGCAAACTGCGATAATGCTGTTTAGGTTTTAGACTCCCTAAAGTATACGATTTCATTCACAAAAGCCATCATTGGATCTCAAGATCGTTGTCTGTGCACACTTTGAACTGTAGTCACTATCACCTGCTCAAGAAAGCAGGATCGAACTTCGAAAGTATACAAAAAAACAAATCAATCGGTCAAAACTGACAAAAACATTTACGCGTGTAGTAGGTGTATAGTCCTATACGAAGTAAGGAACAGAAGCAAGCAGAATTGAGAATGAATGTTAAAGTAACATTTACTCAAAGGCAGAGTACCCACATGAAACTGAGCACATCTTCTTCCCAAAACTTGTCCTCATTTAAAGATCATGAGGAAATTGACACTTAACACATACACGTGCATGCACTGTACATTCCTACATGGCAACACTGTGGTATGTACAAGTAACACAGTAAACAGTAATTTCACGAAAATGTCCGGTATACTAGGTATGGAGCAGTCGGTATACCGATATATACTTTTGCTCTTACCGACGCAGCTTACTTGTAAGCGTTGAATCTCACATTTGGTATGTGAGTCTATCATCATTGATGACAAGATTCCTGTTGATGTGTTCTTTTGGTGGGTTTCAAGGGTCATTTGAGGTAAACGGGCCAAATTGTGAAAATATTTTAAGCACAATATTTCAAGAAGAACACTTGGGAAGAGCTTCCTATTAGATTGCATACTCTCATTGAGTCTACGAAAAGTTCAATAGTCTTTATTGAAGGTCAAAGCTAGTCATTTTAGGTCAACAGGGTCACAGTATGGACTTCTTGTAAACATCTTATCTCAAGAACGGAAGCTTGGACAGTTGTCATATTTAATATGTGTTATCATTGAAAACGTAACCTTCGTTTATGGTTGGTAATATTCTTCATTATACTGAATGTGAATTCAGTATAGCATTCAACAATTTCATTCAGTATAGCATTCAATAGCCTTCATTAAAACCTTTCATTCATAATTCATTTGCATAATTCGGCTGTGGGGACAATTATTGGAAGACTATATAGCATT
>VJOZ01033150.1:0-11643 GCA_009801055.1 Stichopus horrens
CTTTTGCAGAAGAATACTGCCATCAAGAACATGCTGATCCCCCTTGTTTCTCTTCGGAACTCACCCGCCCCCACCCTATTGCAATCATTTGGATGTCTACAGCCCCAGACATCGCACTCCATACAAGCCTGTAGCTGGCGAGACCACTTGAGTGTGAGGGGGACAAATGGATGGCAGGTCCACTATATGACACCGTAGTTTGCATTTTGTCCCTGTTTATCTCAGCGGATTACTGTGGGACAGCCCGGGATTGAGCCTCGATATCCACATTTTCTTTTTTAAACAATGAGACACACTTGTCTGCTAATTGGGAGCTAAATTTCTTACTTTGTGCTGGGATGGGCTTATGTGTACCAGTGCGATTTCTTTTCTTTCTTTTTCGATTTTCTACGATTCTAGGGGGTAAACATTTTTAGAATGTCACTCTTTCTAAAAGAGAACGGGATCATTTATGAACTGATTCTTCACACGGGAACATCCTTATGTCAATGCGAGGTGGGTAGNNAATCTGTAATTACAGATTATTAACCTGCAAAACTGATGGAAAATCGGTAATTGAAGGTCATTTTGTTTTACAACGCTAAGCAATCACGCTGGCAAGTGTAGAGGATGACTGTATCTTATATTATAACTTTATTTCGGGTGACAACTAACTCAACCCTTTTAACTCAATTTTGGCTTCTTTTGTAGCATGGTCCGTTCAGCTAAGAAAACCGTAGAATGCTCTTTGATGAAAAAGCCATCCTACGATATCCGACCAGGGATCGACCTCACCCTAACCTGACCCGGAACGGTTGCTGGGAATAGATCGTTCCTGCAAATGTCACCACCTTGTCCACTCGGCCACATAAACGCGGTTGTTATACAGATTTTTAATCTGCAATCACACAGTGGTATTATTAATTACAAATTAATAATCTCTTATTACAGATTTTAAAAAAAAATGCATGACACTTATGGACGTTCTCGTCATATATGACAATTAGTGATATAGTGTGTCGACGTACCCTTATCCCATTCTCATTTGGAAGACAGATCTACCAGAACTTTTCACAGTTTTGATCACTTGCATTGTCACATATCCACATTTTCCAGGAGAGCTTGTCGTTTGCCTGATCCCTGGGCATGGCAACAAAGCCTTTGAGAGAGCATTGTCTATCGATCGACTCATAAATATACTCATGTAAAAGGTTTACATAGAGGCACCACCTCCATGATGTGACTCTTCACAATTTGTGGCAGAAGTTTATGATAACTGTGACTACTTTAGTTGTCTGCGATGTTCCTGTCAACTATTGTTTCACAATGGCTTCCACTTGTTGTGAAACCGTCTGCTAACAACGGATCGGACTAGATATTTCGCAATACCTCATCTCGTACGAAAACAAAACAAACGCAACAACGAGATATATGAATAGGAATAGCTGCTTGCCATACGCTTAAACGATTGGCCTTCACGTCAGCTAATATGGGTATTCAGGATACGCCCCCTCGGTCTTCAGTTTCTTTGTCACTAACGAAACTACGTCGTTGAAAAGTGTCGTAGGGAAAACCTGTTACCATTCCAAATTCGAGGATATAGGGGTAACTTACAATGTCAGGCGAAAGTGTAGCACTCGGAGAAACTTAGTAGTACTTACTTATTCATTGAAAGGTATCATACCGTAAATACTCAGTGAAATTAGTCATTTTAAGTTGGAGAAAAGACCTGTAGGGTTTCCCCGGCAACAGCACTGGCCTTTACCTCACAGCTGATCGCTCAATGATTGCGCGGGAGATTCATTGTGCATGTCGTCTGGTGGACTACAGCGAATTTCGATATGGATATCTACACTGAGAGAATGACGACACAACACGAGGCAATGGAAATGACTGCTGCCGCGGAGTGTTTACTCGCTATTTCACGATCTTCACCTCTTGATGTGAACATGAATTTTAACCAGAACTGTTTTGACAGGCCTGCAGATAACAATAACAATATATGTACAAGCCTAAGCACGCATGACCCCCTGTACATGGTCGCTCGTATCTTGTCAGATTTGGAACAACATAGGCAACGTGAGGAGATTCCGTCACCTACGTTTCATTTCTACAACCCTCCTGAAATCATATCGGACCCATTATGTGAAAATAACACTCACCAAGACTCAAATGACGCACTCAGAATCAACGTTAATGGAAAAGTAAACGAACAGAACTTAGTGAAGAAAAAAAGTAAACAAAGAAGTGCTCGCTCAACAAAGCCTAACGTTACATCAAACTCGAATCGCAAAAAACCGGTGAAGAAACATTGTTGCCATTATGATGGCTGTGATAAAGTTTACGGCAAATCATCACATCTGAAAGCACATTTGAGAACCCATACAGGTAAGGCATTAACTTCTTTGTCTTGATATTTTCCTTTGTTTGACAGGTTACGCCATACTGTGCGCTTGTTATCTTGACTACCTTTCACTGGCCCCTTTGGTCACGCCTCCTTATACTGTCTCTGTGTTAAAGGGCAGTTCATTCAGTACACTGTATGATTCAATTTCCTTGCCCTGTTGCATGTGGCGGGTGTGTTGAACGAATTCGCTATTTTCGTTCCCTTGATTCGTATATTCTATTTATAGTCACTGTATTGCACACTGCAGTTGAAAGCTCTGGTTTCTCTCTACAAATTGTGGTCATGTAAGTATTACGGTGCAATTATCAATGAAAAGATGGCAACTATCATGTACGTGTACCACGTGTACCATAGCCTATGGTACAATTGAAAAGGATAGTGGGTTTTGATCAGGAAAGAGGTGCTGGGGGTGGTTGGGCGTCCGTGCCGGGGATGGGGGATTAGATGTGAATGGAACGACAGAGGGGTTACAGGGGTATTTCATTTTCATTTCAACGTTAAGGGGGTGACTTCTTAGCAGTAACTCAAACATGAGGCCCGCATCAACTTAGTGGGAGAATATAGCAACAGAAGAAACGCAAAACAGTATAACTAAGTTACAAAAGTTAAACGAAGATAAAAAAAGATTAAAGTTAAATTTAAGTTAAATGGGCAAAATAAAAGGAAAGAGCATTTAAGCGAAATGTAAGAAAAATGTTCATGTCCTAAGAGTAACTGTGTATAACAGATTTAGCTTATTTTTCTCGATAGTGATAACATGAAGCCACTCAGTAAATGACGTCATTTAACTGAAGGTGTATGTTTCATACTTTTGTCGTCGGTGACATTAACCGCCATAGAGCACGGAGCTTTTACTCTACCCACACCAATTTATACCACCATGATGTCACGACCATTATCACTTGTTTGATTGTTCACAAACCTATCAAGAAATTAAACTGTTCCCTCTTCCTTCTTTGTCCCCCAAAAGCTGCATGGAAAACAGTTTGCGATAAAAAGGGAAAAACTGTTTACCTATTAACCACGTACAAGTTGAAGTTTTTTTGTTGTTGTTAGGTACGGTTGCAACTTCCTTTGTGGACTTCAGTAGTTGTTTGAACAAGATATCACCTTTGTTGACAGTAGGGACTTTAAAGTTTAAACACACCCCCTTCGATCGATAGTGCTTGCCAGTCGACTAGTGAACTGGGATCACCGTTTGAGCGGTACTCAGCTGTTTGTTGTATTCACAGATTTTGTTGCCAGCCTTTCTGTATTCTCCCAGTTCGATGGTAATCGATTGTATCCCATTCCAAGTGGACGTTCCTTGCTTTAGATGATTCGAGTTTCTTCAATAAGTGAATAGCATTATTAAACAAAAAAAGTGAATACATGGATACCCAGGTTATCCTAAAGCGTCCATAACAAAAAAAAGAGACTATTATCCTTTACTTTATTCGCACAGCATTATACAACCAAGTGGACCAGCGCTTTTATTTAGATAGGATATACGACATCTAGATGGGGAGTCGGTAAGAGGAAAATGTATGGTGACTGATTTTCCTACCTCGTGAAACTGAAAGGACTTTTTATCGCAAATAAATGAGTTTGTAGGCGGAATTGTTTCTTTGTAAATCTAATGAAATGCAGGCCGAATCGAATGGTAAATTTTCGTCAACTTGCAAACACAGAGTGTGCAATATTTTCATTACTTGAGAAACAGCAGAATTAAAACAACTCTGATTCCACGACTGACACCCCCTTTGGCCGATATTTCCTTTGCTTGCAGTCACTCCCACTGAAAGGGGTTTTCCCCTCACTCGAGAACAATGAACGTCAGTATGAAGTGTTTTGCATAATTTCTCCTTTGTAACGTTTTACTTGGACCATATTTTCAAATTTGATACTATTTAATGAAGTTGAAACATAATAGCAATCGTTGTTAACTGTGCCCTTGCACGATGGCAGAACTTTATATTGCGTAATACTTTTGCAATATCTTGTTGGTATTGCGAATGCGTTGAGTTCACTGATCAGAGCTTGAGCTCGGCATGAGCTACACGTGCATGAGTAACACACATCCGTTATGCGGGCTAGTCTGTTGATGGAGTTTGCCCATGTGTTTGTGTTACACAACAGAATGAAATAATCACTTTGACCAATATGTTTTCTACCATTATTATTATTGGTGAGTCATATTTGCAGTGCTTAAAGCTGATATCTTCTCATCAAATGCGTTGATGATGGTTAGTGTTTACACTATACTGCTGTACAACTATATGTGTGCCATTAGTGCTATCATTTCTGAACGCTAACATTACATATGTGGAAAAGTCGTTGAACAATCCTGCTCTGATCCTATCGTACAGTATGAAAAGGACATGCACACAGTCCTATATTCTAACATAACAAAATTTGCTGGAAAGACCTTCCATCGTTCGGTGAAAGTTCAACACAAGTTTTTTTTTATTTTGTGCGGCATTGTTCCTGCTGAGACCAGTTAAATATCTCATCATGACCCTCATTTTTTTCATCCAACTATTTCTGGTTTCGTTCCGTTTTTGGTTTTACTTCCTTCACGAAAATGCAGTTTTTCTCATGCGTAACACAGTTACACAAATTTCAGGAAGTGTTGTATTTTGACTTTGGATGTATTTAGTAGATGTCAAGCTATCAAGATCAATTAATATACATAAATGTGTTTGTCTGCAGTCCCTCATGTTACAAGTGGCTTCACCAGGATTTTAGAAATGGGGGACAATGGAGGACGAAACAACCAGAGGGGAAGGGGGGCAAAAAATTCTAGCGTATCACCAAATCGAGCATGTAGTATGAGCTTTAACAAAGCTTTAACAAAAGCGCACAGGAACCCTGGTGGGTCTAAAGTCCAATGAGGGTCGAGGGGACAACCCCCCTGAAACTCTGCGGATTTGCATTCTTTGGACTGCAGATTGTGTATGTGAATCCACTTTATACTTTTTTGGGGGGGGTTCTGGTTAATGAATTTTCCCTCCACCCCAACTGAATGCCATTGTCTAGAATCTCGAGTTCGTCGTTCTCCAATCTATATTTAGTTTCAAATTGGGTAAAGATGACCAAAATAGCACCCGCTGAGTATTGATACATCTGGCTTGGTTTTACCGTGAAATATGACAGTGAATCATCACATTGCCCGCAAGTGCAGAGAGAGGTGTTTTTCTGTACGAGCACTCTGTGTCGATCCTTAAAAGTGAAAGCAGCAGATTGTCTCAATATCCCTTCATGCGTTGTGTCAGGACAGTCTATGCCTTCCATTAAGTCTTCACCTAAACATACAGGACATTCCACTTTCAGCTATACCTGGGTGTAAGGTATAGATTTTGGGTCATTGGCTAGGGTTTAAATGATGCTTACAGCTCACACAGTCGACTTTCAACTTAAATTATGTATTGATTATTCCCTACAAAGCTTATAAGACCATACAGAGCTGTAATGATCCACTGGAGGGTTTGCAAAAGTGTGATTAGACATGATAAATGCAATATACGTGTTCGTAATTCTCTAAAAGCAGTATTGTCTCGAACTGATCAATAACCGTCAATCAATGAAACTGGATTTCATTCAATTCGTCAACGGCACCTGCTAGTTTGTTACACTGAAAAGGGGGATAAAGTCAGAATCGTAAACCTGAGAAGAAATGTTGTTTTGTATAAAAAAGCGGAAAAGAAGCCCAAGTGCTGTAAGTGGTCTGTGACCATTAGACCATGCATAGATGCCTGCAGCCGGTTTACAACAGTCCTCAAAACGAAGTCTTTGTGTCTTACGGTAGCGAATAGCGATGGCATTTGAATGGACCTACATGAGAGGCTAATTGAAAGTCGCATCTGCGCATGTCACGTAATTTGGGAGGTCAATGTTTAAAAGAAGACAGTACTTTCAATTTATGTGTTGTTGAAATGACGTCACAATGTTTCTCCACGTAGGCATGCCTTCAGTTATAAAGAGGCTGAAATTGAATAGATATCATAGTTGGGGAGAGTTCACTCCTCATTCTTTCAAATTTGAAACCAAAGGTTCATGGACTTCAGTCGTATGGCTAATAGTTGGTATCTTCGTCATCAACAACTAGATGTTCGTGGATGCTTTTAGATGTACTTCCTTTATCTATCTTCCATTGACGTCATTCGGTAAATGGTGATTTGCCTCTGCGGCATTGAAAGTTTAAGATCATTATATCAATAATATGTAATACAGTCCAGTTATTCGGGATCATTCTGTGTATTAATACCGTATTCATAATTTATAAAAAAAATCAATGCAAATAAATCTACATGACCCTGAAATATGTTGCTTGCAGACGGTGTGACATGAAAATGGTATTTTGTAGTATTGGGTGTGTTAGTAATTGAAAATATTCAAAATAGCCACAAATTCCATCAAAGGTCATCATATATTGACAATTTTGCTGGCGGATTCCTTTCTTACCCCTGCATCATGAATAAACATTGGCCAAGTGCGTAAGGCTTTGTGACCTCAAGAGATTGACTCCTGTGATATGTCCTATGTGATATAACCTTTACTTATACCTGTATTTCAAGGACAATTTAGAATTCTATATACTCCGTTGGTTTTTGTTTGGAAGCGTATAGTTTCTTCTTTCAACATGCTGATACCACTTACCAATTTATCAGCCAGATTGCAAGTAATTGAGAGAGAATTTGTAGAGGCTTAACCAAAGAAAATTCTGACTCAGTGCAACACTCGACGTCATCATATTACCATTTTCATTCAAGTTTGAAACTCATGTCTCAACAAACGGTAAAAGGCAGAAACACAATTTGTTTTTGTTCAGGGTTTCACTCTGATTCTTCTGGAACTGAATGAAGCCAGCTCTTGAGGTGATGGCCGTCACACAGCCTTTAAGAACTGAAATGTTTTCAGTTTTTCTAAAATGTCATTTTCATGTCACGCAACCTTTAAAGAGTATAACAGTATGTAAACAAATAACATTGTTATTCATATGATGTCCTGAATGTTATCCATGACCTCAGTTCGAGAATCCCCCATGCAGGTTTGATATGGATACTACTAACTTATTGAAATAATTCCCTTCGTCCGTTGTAGCTCCGGTAAATGGTGTCGGAGGTCGATCTTTCGCACAAAGGAAATATGTTTGTTGCCTTACGACAAACTGTAGTTTTCTGAGGTATCCTTTTGTTACCTTCGCTGATTTATATTTGTGGATGTCTTCTGAAATGATAGAGAGGGACCAATCAGTTTAACCCATTGCTCTACAATCATGTTCCCACAAAAGCCGGTATTTCTTTGAATGACAATCCTGAGTGACCGTGTTCGTACAATAGTGTCTGCTGTAAACCTCAAGGGAATCTCAACCGCAATTATAAACACGAAGTGGTCCTGATCCCAATGAAAAATAATCTGACCTTTCTCAGCATCAAGGCCGTGCAAGTTTTGCGCATTCCTATCTAGAGTTTTATCGTCGGATATTTTATGTTGGCACGCGACACCCAAACAAAGAATTGCTTGGATAGTTCAGTGCAATCTTTTTGTTGTTTGCTTAAAAGCACGTGGCCTGGTGGCGCGAGTTCCTTTGTTTCCAGCGTCAACCTTCCTGCTTTCATTTTGTAGGTGGATTCGTTTCAAAGCAATGAGCTTTTTGATTCTTCAATGTTTGGCTGGTTTGAATTATTCATTTGTCATTAACCGATGTCCTGTAGAACTACTTTAAACCGAGGAATAAAGGGGGGTGGTAACTGGGGCACTCAAAATGGCCAAAGGGATGTAAGATTTGCTTTGGTGGCTGTAACATCTCCCCCCCCCCCNNCCCCTTCTATTTGTCACCACTTCTATTTTGGTACTTATTTTCTTAGAATGCATTAAAGTATTTTAGTTTCTTTATTGTTCCCATTTCAATTCTCTTGGTAATTCTCCGTTGATCTTCAGGTGAACGTCCTTTCCCGTGCACTTGGGATAATTGCATCAAGAGATTCGCCCGTTCAGATGAGCTTGCCCGTCACTATCGCACACACACGGGGGAAAAGAGGTTCTCGTGTCCGATCTGCGAGAAGAGGTTCATGAGAAGCGACCATCTGATGAAGCATGCCCGAAGGCATGATGGATTCCATCCAGAAATGGTCAAGAAAAGGCCATCAAGTGCTGCTGGGTCCCTCAGCGACTGTGACACCGGGCCACATTCTCCTGCTTCAATACCGGTCTATTCGCCATAGGGAGGCAGGAAAGAAAGCAACCGAATTTCATTGTAACAATTTGTGCCCAGGGTTGTACATTCAACATTCCTCATACACTGGTAATTTGTTCTTCTGAATGTAAGTACAAGGTGTATCATCAATATGGCGAGTATTGTCAACCTCTTTGTGTATCTTCTCACCGGCTGCTCTTTGACTCCCTGCTGTCTTACAGAAAAAAAGATGAGCAGGGGGGAGGAGATAGGTAGGGAGAAAAGTCGAAATGTCTTAAATCAAAGAAATGAATTCCTTGTTATGTACGTGAAGATTGTTAATTGTCAATAACTAAATACAATACCACGTGATGTGTTTTGACGCCAACGTCTTCACGTCAATCCAATCAAACACCAAAAGTGGTTCAAATTTCATATCGTTGCCTCATTTCCTTTCCCATGACTGTTNNCAGAAATTGTATGGAAACTAATTACCAGAACACTTCTGTATTTCTTTTGTATTTCTCTATTTTCTGTAAAGTTACATTTTACGATTTACATTTTCAAGGTGTTTATGTCATGGGACTGGAAGGCATTTCAATTCCTGGGCATTGCGCTGGCTAATGTTGATGTTTGTACAATACCTCATAACTTCAACATCGCTGTTTGAGCCTGTTTCCATCATCTGTTATGATAGCTAATATGTGATACAGGGCTACGACAAGTTCTTAAATTTTGTTTAAAACTGAGAATTAGCACTCGGTATGTAGCCGATTTTGCTATGTCTTATGTAGCTCGTTTTTCATTATTTCAAAGAAACATGTTATTCGTTTTTTTTTCTCCGAAGCGAAATGTAAGACTGAAAACGTTGTTGTTTCAGGCACTGGTTGCATAAAAGGTCGGCCGATGGTTGTTTCAGTTCAATAGAGTGATTTTCACATTCAAAGATTGTGATACCATTTAAAAGAGAAATACTGCTAATATCAGGACCAAACTAGTGACTGAAAGTTTTGGATTTGTTCTGAGAGGAAAAATACAGAACCGTAAGAACAAAGCCTCAACAGAACTCGGTCGCGTTAAGTGGTGGCGCTAAACAAAAACACGGTTTACCAGCGCTTCATTAACACTAAGAGAGGATAAAACACCGAACACATTATATTTCTTCCTTGCACTTCTTGTTTGCTACCATTTTTTTTTAACTTAATGAAAATTATATATTTTATGTTGTTGACACAAAAGCCATGCCATTTATACTCAGCTAAGACTTTGAAGGTTGAATCTATCGATATCGTAATCAATTATCTATAATTATCGTAATATTTTTTATTATTATTGTAATGCTTTGTTGTGATGATATGGTGAAGGTTAACATTAATTTAATGCCTTACATAAACTGTACTAATATTTGATAGTGTTTGTGCCTTACATAATTAGATTATTGTTGCTGTTTTGTGTACGTCTATAATCGCCTTTAAACCTTTTACTTCGCAGTACGTATTTATGCATAGATAAATATATATTACCAATATGTTGCCGTTTTTGTGGGGTTTGTTCACAGTGGCACATGCAGTTATATTGTAGTGTTTGGGACCGGTTAATGCACGACAGTTCCCCAACTGAGTAAAAGAGTTATTAAAATATTTCGGTACGTCGCTTGTCCTTGTAGGGCTTGGGGTTTGTTCTGCTGACCATTTAGAATGAAGGTCCTCTAGCAGTGTACACAACACCTATGTCCTGTTGTCAAATACCACTCTTCGCCTTGTCAGAACCGTAGAGTCTCTGCTGCCCTCTATTATGGCTGATATATTGTAAAGTGGAACTGGGTAGGGGACATTCCGTAGGCTGATTGACTCTTAAATTATCAATCTTTTAGCCATTTAAGTGGTCTATGAATGAAATGTTATCATGCCTAACCCCATGCCAGTCACAGAGTTACCTCACTCACATCCCACAACTTAATGCGTGCCAGCCATTTGTTAAAAATAAAAGATAACTATGTTTTACTGTGTTTATATTGTAATTGACGTTTAGAACACGATTTAACATAGAAAGTGCTACACAGTGTATATACGTATTGTATAGTATTAAGTGTAATGTCATGTAATTCCTTCAAAATTTAACCTGGTTTTTTGTTTTTCATAAGCACAGGAAACTGTGTGTGTGTGTGTGGCAGGGGGGACTAAAGTCATTTTGATCCTGTAACTGTCAAGTGGCTGGAATTCCTAGTTTTCTTCAGTAGTAAAGGGCGTAGTTTTGCAACTAAAATCTTTGTGTACTTGACGCGATGTACAGAAATCTCAGATGGGTACCGGTAAATGCTTTAAGTGTTGAACTGTTATTTCTTTAGATATAAAATAAAAGTATTCACATCACCAGACAGATGGAGCGATTAACTCCCAACGCGAAATTTTTTTGAACAAATTATTTAT
Source organism: Stichopus horrens (assembly GCA_009801055.1). Taxonomy (NCBI): domain Eukaryota; kingdom Metazoa; phylum Echinodermata; class Holothuroidea; order Aspidochirotida; family Stichopodidae; genus Stichopus; species Stichopus horrens. The sequence goes on from VJOZ01033150.1 coordinate 10,973, forward strand.
TTTTAACAAGCAAAATGATTTAATTATGGTTTTATATTTTCTTGGTTTATTTGAAACTTTATTTAATCTTCTTGAGTCTCGTATAATAAACTGAAAACCTTTATTTTGGTTTGTCAATTGTTCTTTTTGGATAATCAACTTGGATTGATATTAAGGGACGTTATTCTTGTTTGTTAATCTATCGAATTCTTAAACAAAAAGAAAAACAGAACAATGATTCCAGTCACGATTCCAAGAAAGGGGGGGGGGGGTACTTTCTCTGGTTCACCCTCTCCCCGTTAATTTTCTCCAAAATCAACAACAATGGCAAATACGCAAAAATCAGCATAATGTTACTCTAGGAAAATATTCAAAGGCTGTTGATTACCAGGTTCTCCGTCCTTTGTCACAAAACAAATATGAAATACACGATATACAGTCGTGACACTTGCACTTCTTCCAAATCGGGTATAACTATAACTTTCGTAACATTTGTGGCAGAAAAATGATATGCTAACAGCGAAATTCTGTCAAAAGTGTTCCCGTGGGCAAAAACGTAAGCTTTTTTAACAAATGATGCAACCAAATGTAAAAGATGGATTGACAAAGTGTCCTAAAATGTCAATAAAAATACCAAATTTTCTGTTGTTTAACTGTTTACTCATTTAGTTTTGACAATGTAACCACCAAGG